>JABUQX010083465.1:12500-15000 GCA_015478945.1 Trachelipus rathkii | reverse complement strand
CTTCATATTGATACATCCAGCGGTAGGTCTCATTCAGGTCCCCTAAGTCAAAATTATGATAAGTTTGTTAGGTATAACAGAGAATATCTATGTTGAATTGTCATTGCGTAGCAAAGCGAAACTAGGATGGCTCTTTTTTTAACGCAAAGGTCACTAATTTTTTTTATTATGAAAATATTTTTGGGAAACTTTTAAACTTTGCGAGGCTATAACTTTTTTTTTCCTAAAGAGACTGCTGATTTTCATTTTCATTATTCTTCATTATTATTTTTTTAAAGTATATCCTGTGATTTTTATTTTATTTTTTATTTTTTTTTAGGGGATTTTTAACAACTTTGAGAGGCTGTAGTTTTTTTTCCTAACAAGAGCGACAATTTTCGTTTTCACTATTCATTATTTTATTTTTTTAGAGTATATCCTGTGATTTTCATTAGAATTGGGGGTGACAACCCTCTGGGTAACAATTACCTTGGCGTTAAACGTTAGCCTCTGCTTGCGCGCGAGACCCTTATAAGGTGCGGGGCCCAGGGCGATTGGCCTGGTTGCCCTGCCCTGGAGCCACCACTATATATATATATATATATATATATATATATATATATATATAAAAAAAATATATATATATATATATAATATATATATATAGTATATAATATATATATATAATATTATATATATATATATATATATATTATATATTATAAATATATATATATATATATACATATATTATATGTTATTATATATATATCCTGAAAAGTTCAGCATGTAACTAGAAAACTATAACAGTTACACGAAATAAATTTCATTTTATTAATCAGGAGACATTTTACCCCGAAATTAAATAAAAATAAAAAATATATGCTTTTAAAAAAATTAAAATTGTTAAAATGTTGAAAAAATTTAGTTTTTTGACAATTCGAAGATGTTCCCTTACCGAATGAGGACGCAAAGGTGCCAAATGTTGGAAAATTTTTTTTTTTAAAACGGACGAATACCCACGGGAAACAAGAACGATGGATAGAGTCGGGGTTTCTCGGCCTACCGGGGGACGACGGGGGGGACTTGTCCCTCCGTCGGCTCGAACCCCCTAAAAAGGATTATTAAAAAATAATAATTTTCTCTCCAAAGCATTAAAAAAACGGTTTATTTGGCAACTTTTGCTCTTCGAGACTAATGCAGGTTTCCAAGGTCAATCAGAAGCGTCACGTATTTTCAGGTCTAAATTATACTATATTTAAGAAGTATATTAATAAATATTAGAATTTAAAATTAGATTAAAAATTTAAGTTTCTTCGATGAAATTACTTCCTGAAATCAAAAAATGTTATTTATTTTCCTGTAGATGTTATAGTTTTCTAGTTACATGCCTGAACTCTTCGGGATGCTGGCCATATATATATATATATATATATATATATATATATATATATATATATATATAATCTATATATAAAAATATTTATATATATAGCATAAAATATATATATATATATATATATTATTATAGTATATAGTATCCCTAAGTTTTACTGACCAAGAGATAAGTTAGGTATGGCTGTAAGCTGTTACTAATTGCAGAATTTTCTTGGTAATTGCAACAAAATATATTGGTGGAAAATGATATTAACCCTAGACTTGAAGTAAGGGAAAACAAACTAATTGCTTTTAAAATTATGGCATGTATACTATGTAAGTTATTGACAAGCCCTAGGGTGCTTTGTGAATTTGCATGAGCATGTTTGGTGATTGATTCTATTAGCTTGACATGGAACAATCTTGATAGGCCCAAGTGGCTTCTTACTGTCTGTTTATTTTTATTGTTCTAATGACAAAACATTGTAAAACAACTACATAATGAATAAACTTGGGCAAGATAAACAAATCCGTAAAAATATTTTCGTGCTGAAATAATGAAACACAAAGTATGCGAGTATATTGCCATTATAAGGCCTATTTTTTCCAAAAATATATATATTTTTTATTTATTATACTGTATGAAACACAGTTAACACGTCTGAAACAGTTGAATATGTGGTAATAGTCTATTTTCACTATTTTTATAAAGACATTTACACGAGAATATACAAGATTAACTAATTTACATAAAAGAAAGATGGCAGATACCGCGCAACAATACACACTTGTATATAAAGATGAATCATGGCATCCATTTTTGATACAAATTAAATGAAAACCTGCGATTTGGAGGCCTTGTATATAAATTCAATTGTTGGGTCGCAAATCAGGAATTCGTACGCGATATGAAGTAGTTCCATTTCTTTACAGTTATGTATTAATTTAAATTCATGAGCTCATTTAAAGATTAAAATTTAATTTCAAAGTTATAATTATCAATTTATTTACGTTTTTTTCGAAATAATATCATGGCAAATCAAATATATTTGCTATTTACATTGATTGAATGATACTTTGATTGATCGAATTTTAGTTTACGATTGATTTTTTTTCTCTGTGATACGTTGAGATGGTTTGGTCA
>JABUQX010083464.1:0-12500 GCA_015478945.1 Trachelipus rathkii | reverse complement strand
AGGTTAATAAATGAGTTCATGAATCGAATTAATAACTCAAAATATACAATGATAATTTGTATTACATCCAGGGCTAATGAGCTGATAAATATTTTGCCAGTTCTCAATTGTTAAAATATATTTCAGACTCCATATTCCTAAATCATAGAAAAAGAGAAAAAAATCTTCAACCCACTTTTTTGTTTCATTTTTTATTTTTTTGCTCTAGCTTCACCCAAATTCTTCCAACTCCAGCTTCGCAACCCTGATTACAATCTCATTACAAAATTAGGTTACAAATAATAATAAATAAAGAACTGTCAATCTACAAGTTTCATACACAATACGTCTTTAAAAAGTTAGTAAACCGAACTTAAAATACCTGAAAGGTTTTGATGTACCATCAGATACGAGATAGACACCAAATTCTCCTTTAGGAGCTTCGACAGCTGTGTATGTTGCTCCTGGAGGGACTCTATAACCTTGTGAATAGTGCTTGAAGTGATGAATTAAGCCTTCCATAGACGACTGAAAATAATAATAATCAATATATTTAATATTCGCAATGAAATTAACTGAAACGAAATTATTAAAATGTAAAAATGTAATTCTGTGGTTTTATGACAGAAGTGTTAAAAAAAATTTAGTTTTCAGTTGATTCAAATAGTTCTTTAAAGTGGCATAAGGAGGTATGTCGGAATTAGAATAGAAATAGGGTTTATAAATGGATTAAAAACCCTATTTATAGGAAACGTTACTTTTTAAATTTGCCAGAAGCAAAAATTTCACATAACAGCTTCTACGATAACGCGACAGAAATAATCTTGCAACAGTATAGAGAAAAGAAAGTTCTTCCATTATCTTGCGACAATGAGGGACAGTGCAGATTTGCTTCAGTAGGTGCGAGACCAGTCTAAAAACACAAATATCAAAATCGTAGTTTTTCTTGCGTATTGGCGATCAGTGACTTGCGTAAGACTAGGACATTATTAATATCACAACTGAAGCTATGATCAATTTATATAACATAACAAAACATAATCTACCTTTTTCCAAGCTGGGGTAAGGCGCGTGACATTCACCGGAAACAAAAAAGTAGTAGAAGATATGACATAAGTCGAAAAGAAAGCCCAGCCTACCGCCCCCTCCATTAATCAGTGAGAACTCGTCGCAGTCAGAAAATCCACCATAGGACTTCACGGCCGCGAAGGACCATCACTATGGCATATCCGTCAGTGTAGGTTCCCCCTGGCCCAGGTGGGCCATACCCATTCACTCCTAGTAAGCACCTTTCTTCTCGCCCTCTGCCAAAACTCACATTATTCTCTCCTCCAGACATTCCATTACTGACGACTCAATCCACCTTTTTCTTCGGTCTCCCAGCCAGTCGATTTCTCAACACCATATATCCGCTTAACCAAACGACTAATCATTCATCCTTTCCAGAATTGAGCCAAACCGTCTCAACGTTACGGTCATTTATCTCTCATTACCCTTCCTCACACCAACAATAACTCTCTGATACGTTCAATCCTTCTTTATCAATTCTTCTCACACCAACACGCCTCCTAAATTTGTCCATCTGAACACATGAACTTTTAGATCAATACCTTTTTATTCCAGACCAAAGTCTCACTACTAGACTTAACCACCGGTAACAAACAACCATTGACCCTCATGTAAGGCCTAGAGTACTCCAGACTTAGTCCTTTACATCCACAAAGGATTAATTGCACCAGCCCTTCCGGCCATTCACAACTTTCCGACTAACGTGCATCATCCATTGCCCTTTTCATGCCAACATAATCCTAAATATTAAATCAGACACTTGTTCCAGCTGGCTCACCATCTAACAATAACTTCACACCGAGGACCGCTCCTCACTCACACCATAACCTCCATCTCTACTACGTTTACTTGCAAACCCCTCCTTTAAACACCCTGTCAATCTGCTCTACCAATGTCTCTTCAAATGGTCTCTTCAGATTCAGCACACAAAACAAATCATCGCTTGTTTAATAGTTTAGAGCACCCTAACTTACCTTCCTATTCTCCATCAATTCTAACACATTTCCTGCCTACCCCCATCGTTAATCTTCATACCCCATCCATATCAAATTGAATAACAAGGAGACCTAACAATCCTGCCTCACTCCGCTATAATATTTAAACCAATTCACTTTGCCCCCATTTATTCTACACGCGCTCACTATCGTCATAAACTTACTTTTGATTTCATTCAGAAAGGGCTTACCACCAACACCATTATATTACTAACACTGCCATAGAGCTCCCTATCAATACTTTCATACGCTGTTGCAAATCCATAGAACCTAAATAGCAATTTATTCTTGCTCCCTCTTTTCTCATCATTTGTTCAATGTAAATTTGATCCCACACATCCCTAGCCACTCCTAAACGCACCTTATGTTCTTCCCAATCAGTCCTTTCAGTCACTCGACGCACTCTTTCGACAAAATACCAGCATATATCTTCCCCACAAACACTCAATTAAATAATTCCCCTATAGTTCTCCCTTACCCTTAATATAAGGGTACTATTATCTCCTTCAATCCCTCGAACTATACCTCCATAAACGCTTTATTACACAACTTCCAAATCCAATCAATCACCATCTTGACTCCGTTCTTGATCATTTTACCCAGCTAATTTCATCTATACTGCAGATTTACCTGTCTTCAACTCTTCTCACTCTACCCATGTACCTCCTCCTTGCTAAATGACCTCATCCCCAAAATACCTCATTCCTTCTTGCACCATCAAACCCACAACATTCCTATCAGCCCTCTTCGAATTGACGTGGCAAATGTTAGTACAAAATTATTTCAAAGAATGTGTTATAGTTTCCACACATCCTCCTCGTAGACATTAGCGTTGATCAGTTACAGAAGAAGACACGCACCTCCTATATACATTTATCATAAGCTATGCCTATATCGCTCTATCTCTGGCATCAATTCTTAACTCAGTTCGAGCGTTTTCTCTTCCTATTATATTAGCTATTGTAAGCACCGAGGGTAGAATTGCAGAAAACCCATGAGTTTTATTTAAAAGGTTTCCCGGGCAAGCCACCGGGTATTGATAAGTAAAAAACACAGGTTTTTTTTTTTTTGGGCAAAATGGCGTGGGCAGAAATGGGATTTTTAAAATTGAGAACTATAATTGAACAGGCTGCTTTATAGGCTCATTTAACTTCTCAGTATTAAGAATAAGATTTTATCGTTAAATATAATTGAGTTATTATCTAATACCTGATACGATAGTTTTTGAAATAATAATTTAGATAGCTATCTAAAGAATAGGTTATAGTAGTATACCTCAGATTTTTCTTATTTTTAAATAAAAGAATGATAGTTCATATATTACTATCTACTAGATTTTTTGTGAGTACAAAAATTAAAAATCGTATGTTTTATAAACACCAATAATAAAGAAAATATACATAAATATATATATTATATAAATAATATATATATATATATATAAATATAATATTAGTATATAATATTTTAATTAATATAAAATATATATAACGATATATATATAATATAATATTTATATATATGATATATGTAAGATATATATATATTATAATATATTATATATATATATTTATTATTATACTATAATTGTGTCGTGTGAAAAGTTTCAGATTGCAACCACTAAAATGTACTACGAGCGCCCCGGATATATTATATATAATATATATATATATATTATATATAATACTAGATATATATATATAATAAATATATATATAATTGAAATTTAATATATATATATATATATATATAATTAATAATTGAGCTTAAAGATTTTGACGCATTTGCTGTTCTCTTCGACCCGGGCTTTCACGTTTAGCACCCGGCCCGCACATGCATTTACTATCTGAATACAAATTTTATTTATAATAAAGTCTAATATATTGAATGCTTAATTCATTATGTCAGTCAGAATTAAATTGGAAATATGAAGTTGGATCTTTCTTAGTTACTTTAATCGCAAATAAAATGAACTATAAAGTAGTGCAAAATATTTGGATTATGAGGCAAGCACTTAAAAACTAGTTATTATTTTTATTTCAGTTTAATTATTGTTTATCTTGAAAATAAAATTGAATCTTCTTCTTTACCTTGTTAAATCTTTATAACATCCATCATTAGTTGTTTTTTATTTTCAAAACTTTTTCTCTTTGAACACTGACTGAGCAAACATAATCCATGTAATCGATCTTAAAAGGGTTTGGGGGAAAAACCCCCCCTTTTATAGCCAGGGTTCTTAACTCTTCTTAAAGTGTTGAATGGTTTTTCAATTGTGCAAGACGTTGTGGAAGCGTTAGAAGAATTTTAAGTTATTGTTAAAATAAATGGCACACATATTTCCTAGGTTGCTACTTCCCCTTGGTTCCGCAATCTGATTTTCTCTAAATAAGTATATAACCATATTTCCTTCACCTGTTCTATAAGTTCTCTATTGTATAGTCTTGAACATATTTTTCGACATCAAAATTCCAAGAGATTGGTTTATTGTTTTTTAATTCTACTAGCGCGGAGATTTTTGGTTTAAAAATACAGAAAATATTGTCATGTTGGATTTGTTAGCTAATGCGCCCGAAAAATTTTATATTATATTAATTATATATATATATATATAAGATATAGATATATATATAGTAATATATATATAATAGCCTCAATATTACAAAATATATAATGGTATATATATATATAGTGGATATATATATATATATATGCCACTTTTGATAGAGGAGAGTACACGCAATAGCTCGAACGATTGAAATTACCTCCCATTTGTAATGGTGCGTCTTTCTCTTTTGCGTTCATATTCTTCACACACATATCCTCCAGGCAACATATTAACTAACCACCATTTATCCACATATCATGATAGCACATACTTTAAAGTACACACCTCTTCTAGATAAAACAACTTTACAGACATCCCTAATCTACTCATGTTATACCCTATGTTGTGTGGGGGAGAAAGAATTGCCCACATCGTATGTCCTGCCTAGTGTCGTCAAGGAGCCGACTAAAGGGGACGGGTGGATAGTTGGGTTGGCGTGATTACCTTACCACACATTTCTTGCCAGGAATGCTATGCAGGGCCTCGGATAAGAGGTAGGTCGTGATCGCCGGTTTTAAACGACCTTCTCATTCTTTCGGCGCGAAGATGGCTAATGAATGTCATGGGTACATGGAATGTCAGAGGAGAAAAAATGTTGAGGAGAAAGGAGAGAGGTGTGTGATGGATATGTATTTAGAAAGGGCAAATTTTGATTGGTGCTCGCTGTGGACATGGAAACAAAGAGAAACGGAACGAAGAAGAATTGAGTGGACCTGTGTGTGAATAGTATAAAAAGAAAATCTTTCACCATGAGACTTACAATAAAAAAGTGTTTAGTGCTGGTTGTGGAAATGAAGTATGAGAGAGGTAAAGTAGTTTAGTGGAGTTGCAATTGTGATGTGACCTGTGGTACGAAAGCTATGGTGACTTTGAGTGTGTGTAGTCCTTAGAATTCTTAGATGGTTAAATTAAGTTTGACAAAGGTCAAAGGTATTGTGGTTTGTGACTGATGATGGTCAATCTGAGGGAAAACGTTTGGAAGAGAGTACGATTTTTTGGGATATCTGAATGATGTTCTGGATGGGTGAGTAGGAGCTTCTAGGATTGATAGTTTGCACGGGACACTGATATGGTTGGAATAGGTCGATCAAAAAGGGAGGTGACTTATAACAGTTGGTAGGTTGTTGAAATTCGTATAGAAAAAACATGGTGGCGGAGTTCCAGCAGGAGATGAACAATGATAGTAATGGTAGGAAGGTGATTGATTCTGTGAAGAGAGAGGTATGTGGGCCTCAGTAAGTTTTTTGGAGTGAGCTTTTACTATTAAACACAAGAAGTCACCTTGATGAATAAATCCATAAGGCACATGTTTTTTCTATACTAGAGTTGGTGTTTTAGGTAGAGGATGGTACTCGAAGTGAAAAGTTGATTGTTTAGTTGTTGGGAAGAAGGAGATGCTTGAAGTATTGTGTGGACTTGTATTAAATCAGTTAGGGTATTATGAATGGGATTATCGGTTCATTTGATGATCATATGTTTTCTTGTAAAGATTAAGCTTATGTGGGGGCTCGAGATGAAATTCGAAGGTTGTAACGAAGGAAGTATGGAGTAAAATTAAGAGCTGAGAAGTTAAGCCGGTGCAAAGACAATAAGGATATCTTATGCCTACATGGTAAAGAGCTGGGTCGCTCTCTGTCTTAGTAATTAAGAGGCTGGTTTTTGAATGTGAACAAGGACAATAAGAGATAAGTATGTAAAGCTTGCTTCGCTAGAAAACGGAAATGATTTTCGGACTGAATGGTGACAATTGATTACTGGAACAGAATCTGGGGGCAAATGAAAGAGCAATTGTTAGCAGTGAATAGTGCAAAGGAGTTATGTGGATGTGCTAAAGTAGGAATAAGAATGTTAACAGTGAAATGGTGGAATGAAGAGGTAAGTAAAAACGACGCCTGGTTAAATGTGCTAAAAGTATTTGGTGGTGAATGTACTAAATATATATGTGGAAGACTCAAAAGAAAGATAAAGACTTCTGGAGAGTTGACATAAGGTTGCAGAAAAAGACTTGGAATAGGGAATAAGTAAATAAAAGTATTTATGGAAAGAAAACAAGAGTGGTAATGAAACAGTTCCTTGGAAAGGAGGATGTACGAGGCTGGGAATCGAAGATGCTGTATTTACATGGAAGATTAATTTAAATAGATAAATGTAGGAATAAGGGCATTGAAAACTGATAGAATAATGATAGGGATGGTGTTTTGTAACTGATGAAAATGGAGATGTGAGAGGGAGTGTGGAAAGAGACACTTCGAAAAAATCGGAAATCAAAATTAACAGTTAATGAAAGAGGTGATGTGAATGTGTGTGGGTTTGATGGTGCCAAGAAGGAATAGGTATTTTGGGGATGAGGTTCATTAGTAAGGGAGGAGGGTAATGGGTAGAGTGAAAAGTTAAAGAATGGTAATGCAGGTATAGATAACATTACTGGTGAAATGATCAAGAACGGAGGCGAGATGAGGATTGGATTGGGATTTGGAAGTTGTGTAATAAAGCGTTGCTTATAGAGGATTATAGTTCCCAAGGTATAGGAGAGCTTGAATAGTTACCCTTTATTAAGGTCAAGGGAGAGAAAGGGGAAGCTGTTAGAGGACTACTAAGGGGAAATAGTTTTGAGGTGTAGTTCTGATTCTGAGATCGAAATGTACAATAGGTATATGCGGTATTTTGGTCGAAAAGGAAGTCGTCGATGACTGAAGGAACGTATTAGATGAAGAATAAAGGGTGCGGTTTAGGAGCTGGTAGATGGATCGTGGACTCTGATATTGATTAAACATTTTTGTGAATCAACCAATAGAAATTGAAAGAAAAACTATCAGATTGGGAGTAGAGAAGAGATAAATTTAGTCGAATTCTTGGTATGTGTTTTATGGATATTGCAACAGGCGTCTGATAGAGTTAATAGGGAAGGTTATCGCAAAAGAGTGAGGTGTACCAGTATTCTTATATGTGTTCTCCTCTTGTGTTTTATCGCATTACTGAAGGAAAGTCAAAGAATATTGATTAATGACGATAAAGTGAAGCGTGACTGATAAATAAAATTGGAATAATGAATGATCACTGGTGATTGATTCTAAAGAAACTAAAGAAATACAATATAAGGAAAATAAATAGTTTTATCTAATTCCAATTAAAGATTATAATAATTAATAAATAAGATGTGTGCCGGAGAAGCTTAACTCAAATGAGACTTTTCAGAACGAGTTCAGAAATTGGGTATGAAGTTATGTACAGGATACATCGGTGTAAGAAGAATGCTGCTACGAGATGGAGATGAGTGGAGAGTGCTACCTATTTCGCGATATTTAATTATGTCCGCGGATGATGTGGGTTCTGTGTGGGCGAAATCTGAAGAGAGTTTGAGAGATTGGTGGAGGAATTTGGCAGGGTGTGTATAACAGAGAATTCAGAGAGAGGGGCTTAAAGCTAAACGTGGAATAAGAGTAAGGTTATTGGTTGTGAGTCGAGGACACTCTCATGCGTAGATAAGAAGATAAGAGTAGCAGCTGGAACAAGTGTCTGAGTTTAAATATTTAGAGTAGACAATTTATATTTATGAGGGTGGCGCTGTAGGGAATGGATGATGCAGCAGTGTAGTAGGAAATTTGGGATTAGAGAAGAACACTGCAGGGAAAAAAAGGTGAGCTGGCTGCAATCCTAAACTCGTTGGTGATGTAAGGGACTAGTCTTGAGTGTGCATTGTTTTGCATTTTCTGATTATGATATTTCTGTATACTGTTACCTTTCTTATTTCAAGCCGTAATTAGTCCCCCAACTCTGTAAAGGTGCCAAGATAAATAACCAAGCGGAGTTATTTTGAGATAAATCATCTACTCCTACGCCTCTTCAGGTGCCCACAGCGTAAACATCAATTTAGAATGAATGAAAATGTATTTTCTCAGTTTTAAATTGCATTTAACAAACTCTGAACTATTAATGTGCATATATAAACAATCAATGCATTGAAAGTCAACCCTACAAAATCGTACATCACCACCCAATAATATTTTCAGTTCCTGACGTTGGTTTAATGACGAATGTATAACGTTCGCTGCCTAGAGTGTCAACGATATGGAAACGACCGGCGGGGAGACGGAAGGAAAAAGTGAGGGGGATGCGTGCAGTAACTGCATGTAGTGACAGAGAGAATCTGACTTTCTGGCTACAGCATGAGAAGTAAAAAAGGAATGTGTTGCTGTTATATTAACTTAGGATGTGAAATAGGGCTGGGAGAATTAAGTGATGGAGGTATGCTTTTGGCCCTACCATTGTGTGTCCAAGAGATGATACCCCCAACATTGTACGACTAGCTACCTGAGTGAAGGGTCCATCGCTGTCCCATAAAGCCTTGTAGGGTTTTGGAACTATATTTTTGAGAAAGAATTAACATGCCTACAACAGGGAAGTTAATGGTACTGATATACTGGTCCATAATGGGATGTGCTAGTTTTTATTACCTTCCAACTTGAGGTAAGGGCGGGCTTAGTCTGTTCACATCGTGCGCTCTCGCTTCTTCTACAGCTATTACTTGTGTACGATGCCCCGAGTCCGCGCACCTTACTCCCATTCTTATGAAAATAGAAGGAAGTAAGATGCAACGATACATATAAATTAAATATATATATATAATATATACCGAATCAAGACTTACAAATTCCCCTCAAACTAGCTAGATCTTTATGAGGTTCCACATCAAGATAATGAATCTCAAAGTTGTAAATTAATTATAGTCTAAGTCAATTATTTAGTTTCTATTTGTATCTGATCATTAGTCATATGTGATCATTCTAACATATTATTTAATATTGTATTCTAAAATCAAGTAAGCATTTATTCATTTAAATTTAATATTGTTCAAAATTTCTCGCGCTTACTAAGTAATAGAGCAGCATATCTTCAGTATGCTCTCTAGTGAGATATATTTAAACATGAATCTTGCTATATTCGGTATATAGTGTATACTAAGTCTTTTATTAGATTATTTAAGAATTAGGATATTACTGACAAATATAACTAATGAACCTCACATAATAAACCCTACTCCGTTTTGACTATCAAGGGTATATCAGTATATAAAATTATATAACATCGTAAATAATCATGTAGTGTTTGCTGGCAGTTTAGATGAGTGAGTGTTTCTCCTTGTTTAACGTATGAAGAATGTAGTATGGCAGAAATATAATATAACCGCGATCTTGCTCATGTGTATTCTCACTATTGAAGATGTTAAATCCAATGAGAACAACGATTCATGAGGAACAAAACGCGAAAGCTCCGTTACATACATTGGATAATTTATTGGACACACTTTTGTAATTTTATACTGTCAATATTATTCTTTTTATCTATGCCGCTCACTAGTGACCATATCTTAACATTATGTATGAGCTTTTCATTTTGATCTTGTATATAAGGTAATTTTGTTATTTATTAAAAAATCTAGAGTTTTAACAATATTTAACGAAGATCTACTAAATTAATTAATTAGTATACACTCAACTATATAACTTTCCATTGAAATAATAAAGAACAACATTTCTTAGGTTGTGTTCTTAACATCATGTGTCCTTTTACTCCTTTATATTGAACTGTTGATTCTCTTCTCAACAGTGGGTTTCTCTACTGCTAGAATGTCTCAAAGAAATCATACCGTATTCATATTGGATATATATATATTATCTAATAAAAACAGCGTTGCCGACCCGACCTACTTTCTCTCAAGACGCATTGGTATTGCCGTCCAGGGCTTTTGTTTGTATAAAAAAGCCTCCACAGACTTAACATAGTGGAACCAGTGGGTAGGGTGGCAGCGTACTCCCTCAGTGTCATGCAGGTTTCTCTCAATGGCAACCCTGCTTGTTAATCCCATTCATCAATTTATTACAATAAGAAATAGATCGGTTAAGAGTAATTGTCCGGAAGCTCAAAGATTAATAGTATTAGAGGTTGCCCAACGGAAGAGCCTGGGATAGTCTTATGACCTCTTATACAGAATAACTGTTCCTGGCTGTTTATAAATAATTAACTTATATATATATTTATAATATATTAATTTATTAATTTATTAAAATTATATAGATTTATATTGTAAACTAAATATTCAACCTTTCATTCTTGCACTCTTTAGGATAGAGTATTTATATATATTGCTGTCTAATGATACTATATATATTTAACTTACTTCGCCGGCTGGCTATACATTATTATAATTATTTTATATCTAAATAAAGCCTACCCCTCGGTTTTTAATAAGTCTGAGATACGCTCTATATGTGTAAGGGACTTGGCGCTGATGAGTCTCTACTCTGTCTCAAAACAAAGTCCGAATCAGAGTGTCGTACCAAGTTCGCAATGGATCGATAGGTGTAGAGTATATGTTTAAGCTATTATTTTCTCTTCCTATGGGCTTGGCTCCGTCCCTTAGTCTAGTGATATATAGTATATTGTAGTACACCTCACCTATTCCTTAGAATTAGGGCTCTGCCGTAGAGCCTATATAGTATGGGTGTTAGTTGTCTGTGTAAAAATAATAAAAAAAATAAAAATAAAAAAATAAATATATAATTATAATATAATTATAATATAATATATATTAATATTATATATATATAATATATATAATATTATTATAATTAATATTAATATATATTAATGATATATTATATATTATATCTATTCAGCGTACATTTTAATGTTCCTGATTATTTTATTACCGAAGGCAAAAATTTGGGAGATTTTTTAAAAGAAGTTATTATTAAGAGTAAATATGAGTTAGATAAATACGTGTATTTAACGAGATAGAGTGTTTCATCGGAAAAGAAACAGCAGTGAGTATAGAAAAAAATTCATAGATTCCCTCCCTGACAATAATAGTCGAAAAGAAAGCCCTGACTCAACAATTATATTCCGCCGAAATAAACGCTCAAGAAAATAAAAAGTACCAACTTTAGTTAAGCAGAGATGCACAATTACTATTTCACAACTCAAGTCTAGAATAATACTCAACTCCACATATAAATAGACTAATTTCATATAAGAGACAAATCGTAATTAGAATCCCATATTAATACATATAGGATAAATATCTGTCAATTAGTTAAAGTGATTATGATCAGTCAATAATTGAAGCCTCAATCAGATGTGAAGGCTACATAATCAATAACCATACCCTTCATAGAGACTACCTCTTACAGAACTCATTCACTCCTGTTCCTAATACAACCTATCTTATATCGACCTCATTCTTACTTCTCCAAGACTGCAATTTAACATATCCCTCTCAGACGAGTAGTCGTACATGATAACAGATTGCTCAGTCACTCACTTAAATTACTTCTTATTGGTCCTCCCAGCGGTCGGTTCCCAACAGGACTCTGCACATGGTCTCATTCGTCCTCCGTACTAACCTAAGTTATCAGGTCTTTTACATCAATATCGTCCTGTATTACATGTAAGATTAACCAAATGAGCCATCTCTAACACTTTTTTACTTTATCGATATTTTGGTTCCCTCAGTCACTATTACCCTACTTTATGTATCCTTTCATCTCACAAATACTTCTTTCAAAGTCTCTATAGATCTCAACTCTAATCGTATTCTACTATTTTACACCTTCGACTTATTTTATTTATAATTTGATATCTCACACCTAGCATGCCCATCTAAGTATATATGTCTCATATAATATTAATTATTTGATTTTATATAGAGTCTTAAGTTACTTTCTTATTCCTAGATCCATAGTCTCGAACTTCCATTATACAATAAAACATAGTGGTTTATAACAATCATAACTCCTCAAGTAAGACTCTAGTCGCACTCAAGACTTAGTCCTCGTTTACATTCACCACGATTT
>JABUQX010083463.1:0-23647 GCA_015478945.1 Trachelipus rathkii | reverse complement strand
AACCCTGTGGGACACCACTTTTCACTATTTCCCATGATGATTTATTCCCATTTAGTTGTACACACTGTTTTCTATTTTGCAACCACTCTTTAATCCAACCATGTACCACTCCACCTATACCACATTGCAATAACTTTTTCGTCAGCCTTATGTGGGGAACCTTATCAAAAGCTTTACTAAAGTCTAAATATACAATATCAACTGGATCCTCGGTCAATGCAGTCAGTAATGTATTCCATAAATTCTAAAAGGTTTGTCTGACATGACCTACTCTTTCTGAAACCGTGCTGGGAGTCATACAATACCTTGTTATCTTCTAAATATTTCTCTATATGAAGTAACTTTTCCAGAACCTTTGCAACCAGAGATGTTAAGCTAACTGGCCTATAATTTCCCCAAATCTTCCTTACTACCTTCTTATAAATAGCACAATGATATGCTGTTTTCCTGGGAAGTCATCTGGTACCTCACCAAATGTTAGGACGTTGGGCAACAATACAGTGCCTTTTGCAATGTTGGTGATTACCCTCTCTTTCAGAATTCTTACCATATATAATCCATCAGATCCTGCAGTTACTCCGGATCAATATGGGAGTCAAAGCTGTAAACGTTTATCTTTTACATCAAATTCAAATTCTGTAAGTCTATTTGTTACATGCATGCAAGAACTATTAGTCTCCAAACAATTACTATTATCTAATCTTTCCTCAGTAAACACTGAAGCAAAATAAGCATTGAAAATGTTGACCAACTCCTTATCTGAACTCAGTAAATTTTCATCAATTTTAATTGGACCAATTGTCCTGCATGCTCTTACTTTTTACTTATAAAAGCTAAAAATCCTTCAGGTCCTTGTCACTATTCCCTTACAAATTAATTTCGCCTTCTTCTCGCCTTCTTATTGACTGGTTAAGTTCGTTTCTATTTTTCCTGTATAATTTTCTCTAAATCATCTCTCCCTATTACTACTACCCTGAATATTTTAAACACCATGTTTTCATTACTTTATCTCTTATCTCTCTATTCCACCAAACAGGTTTTCTCTTCGCCACCCTAATGGGTTTATCTTTAAAACATACTGACTGAATATTCATTAAAACTTGCTTAAAATGTTCCCACATGATAAAACAGTTTTGGTCTTTAAACTCTTTATCCCAGTCAGTTATACTAAGCATGTCTCGTAATTTGGTAAAATCACCATTTCGGAAATCTAAGATCCTTTCCTTATTAACTTGCAATTTGGGCCCAGATATCACATTTATATTAAATCTAATTATATTATGGTCACTGAGTCCTAAATTCTCCTCAACTCTAACCTCGCCCACCATACTTTCATCGTTAGTTAATATTAAGTCTAATAGTGCACCGTGTCTTGTGGGTTCATGGACCATCTGGCTCAAAAAGTTATCTAGTACACAATTTATAAATACTGAACTACTATAGTCCGTATTAGACAAGGAATCCCATTGAATGCCAGGAAAATTAAAATCACCCATTATGACTATACCTTTTTCTTTACTGTGGCATGCTGTCTCAATTTCTTTTACAATTTCTGAGTCTAATTCTTGACTCTGGCCAGGAGGTCTATAAAATGCCCCTATTATAAAATTTTTTATTTAAATATATATATATCTACCCATACCGATTCAATATCATGATTAGTTTTAAAGTCAGTCATTAATACAGATTGAATATTGCTTTTAATATAAAGCGCCACACCCCCACCCTTCTTTCCTCTACGCTGGTATAAATAAAGTGAATAACCGTCTATTTCATATTCCTGAAAGGAGTCTCCATATAATTCTTCATTAACCCATGCCTCAGTTATGCAAATAATGTCAAGATTCTCATTTATGGTATAACTAATCAGCTCATCTTTTTTATTTCTAAGGCTATGAGCATTTGTGTAAAAGCATTTGATATTCGAAATGCTGCTATTTTTATTGCTATCTTCCTTATTTGAGTCTGTAACAACACTAGTTTTATTTATATTACCACTATAACCGTTACCATTGCTATTATTTGTATCCAGATTTAGCCCATCACCCCCAACTTTACCTAGTTTTTTGCTAAACAAGTCTCCAAACTGGTGCTGAAAAGCCCAACACCTTTACGACTCAAGTGAACTCCATCCGCTGCAAAAAGATCCCTATCCAGAAACTCTCTCCACAAATCCAAAAACCTAATATTTTCTGAAAAACATAAATTCCTAATCCTTTCATTTACACCTAAAGCCCTACTCCCCCATTTCTGACCTGCACCTAACCTAGGTAAAATCCCAGAAATCATGCACCTTCTTCCACTAGCTTTCATCTTCTGAATCAATCTCCTATAATCTGCTATTAATTCTTCTGACCTTCTATGTCCTATATCATTTGTACCCACATGCACAATCACATCTGAATCAACATTTGTAGAATCAATCTCTCTATCTATCCTATCCACGATATCACTCACTCTGGCACCTGGATAACATACTCTCATTCGTTTCTTATTATTCTTACTTTGAAAAGTCCTATCTAGGTATCGTGTCATAGAGTCTCCAATTAGCAATGTATCAGTCTTCCCTTTAGAAAACTCAACATTACCATTAGCACTCACTGATCCCTCCCCATCTGGAAGACAGTCGAACCTGTTTCTGCAGGTCACAGGCTGATTGACTTTCGAGATCCTCATCTTTAAACTATTATTTCTAATTCCTGTAACTCTATATTTATCTGCAGACCTATTTTCAACTACTTTATCCTTTTCCCCCTCATCTTCCTGCCTAGGTGAATCACTATTCCTGTCTACCCCTATATCCCGCTCCCTCCTCGCCTCAGCATCCCTACTAACTTTTTTCCTAACACTTCCCTCCTTTCTCAACTCAAATACTTCTTCTTTCAATCCATTCATATTTTCACTCAGTCTTGCAATCTCCTTCCTTAACAACACATTCTCTGCATTCAAAACACAAGTAGGGCAGCTATTCACATATTCACCTCTTACAGTCCCACAGATATCACACAGAGCATACATACTTTATTTATTATTAGCTTACTAACCTGTAGCTACCTATTTTTTTACCAACTACAGTTTAACTATCACCAAAGCCTAAAAAGAAATAAACTAATATCTTTAGAACAAGTTAAAATTTTTAACAAGCTTATATCTAGCTTAGCCTAGGCCAGGGATATATAAAAATTATAAGGTAGGCCTAACTTAGGCTATGGCTCTGGTAAACTTAATTTAATTTAAATTATCAAAAAAAAATTAATATAACAATTGTTAAAGACTGTAGTTAAATACAGAAAAACTATTTAATAAATAATTCAAATATACCTGCAAACACACAGTATACAGGAAATCTCTTAACTACTCTAGCCTAGGGTTAACCTATCAAACACTGAGTCCAATACTATCAAATTTAAATTATCACAAAATTAATATAACAATTGTTATATTAGTGTAGTTAGATACACAACACTAATTTGTTTACTAAATTCACTTTCAAATACACAAATTATATTAGTAAAATTGGAGAGCAAAAATTAACACACCCTCTCTCAATGGCACCTCAATAAACACATTTATATTTGGCATGTTTGGTTAGTGGGTTGACTGGGACAGTCTCGATAGGCCCATGTGGCTTCTTACTGTCTCTATATTTCTAATGTTCTTCTCAATGTTCTTACGCTCGATAAGAAATGCTCACCCAGTTTTAGCACGAATTTCCTGTTTAAACGACCGCGATTTCGTGCTAGGCTTACTTTTGTTTTTAAACAATTGGAATCAGCTGTTGTGATGGAGCACGTGGTTTTGGAATAAGCAGAAATAAAAAAAATAACATGGTTTATATTACAAATAATTGATCAACTATTTGTGATGGAGTTTATCCATTTGGAAGAAATTAGATTTAAAGCTGATTATATTGAATGGAAATTCATCAATTCAGACGGGGCCTACCACGCCGCCATCTTGTTTGTTTACATTTTTCGTAAGAACGTGCTTAAATTCGGCAAGCACGGGAAATAGCAACCTTACAGAATTAAGGAAATTCCTTACGGTTTTGCGCTGTTTGACAAAAACGAACGCAAACTCGAGCATTTCTCTTACGTTTCGAAGCCAATAAAAACGAAAACCGCTTTACAGAATCAAGGCGGCTCCACACACAAAAGTGAGTTTGTCAAACCTTGAATTCCTTTTGCAGGCGTTTTACTGCTTTTTGTTTTTTTTAAAGGCTCATGTACGTATACACACACTCGCATATTTGACAAATTCGGTTTTCGAAAGTTGGAGTGGGAATGACCAATATTTGTCATCAAATTTGCATATTTTTCAGCAATTGTAGTTATGGCTTCACTATAGTGAGTGACCAGTGACCAGTGAGTGAGGTTGTGTTAATTTTTGCTCTCCAATTTTATTAATATAATTTGTGTATTTGAAAGTGAATTTAGTAAACAAATTAGTGTTGTGTTTCTAATTACACTACTGCTGTATATATAATACAATAATTTAATAATTAAAAATTTAATAATTAATAATTTAAATTTGATAGCCTAACCCTAGGCTAACATAGGTAAGAGTTTTACTGTTTTCTGTGTCTGGGTTTATTTGGATTCTTAAATAGACTTTCTGTATTTAAATACAGTCTTTATTAATTGTTACTTTAATTCAGTGATAATTTAAATTAAATTAGGTTTTCCAGTCACAGACTACAGTTAAGCCTACCTTATAACTTTTATATATCCCTGGCCTAGGCTAAGCTAAATAAATTGTTTAAATTTTTAACCTATTTTAAAGAGAGTAGTTTATTTCTTTTTAGGCTTTAGTGATATTTAAACTGTAGTTGGTAAAATAATAGGTACAAGTTAGTAAAGCTAATAATAATTTAAAGTATGTATGCTCTGTGTGATATCTGTGGGACTGTAAGAGGTGAATATGTGAATAGATGCCCTGCTTGTGATTTGAATGCAGAGAATGTGTTGTTAAGGAAGGAGATTGCAAGACTGAGTGAAAATGTGAATGGATTGAAAGAAGAAGTATTTGAGTTGAGAAAGGAGGGAAGTGTTAGGAAAAAAGTTAGTAGGGATGTCGAGGCAAGGAGGGAGCGGGATATAGGGGTAGACAGGAATAGTGATTCACCTAGGCAGGAAGATGAGAGGGAAAAGGATAAAGTAGGGTATAATAGGTCTGCAGATGAATATAGAGTTGTAGAAACTAGAAATAATGATTTAAAGATGAGGATCTCGAAAGTCAGTCAGCCTTTGACCTGCAGTAACAGGTTTGACTGTCTTCCAGATGGGGAGGGATCAGAGAGTGCCAATGGTAATGTTGAGTTTTCTGAAGGGAAGACTGATAAATTGCTAATTGGAGACTCTATGATACGATACCTAGATAGGACTTTTCAAACTAAGAATAAAAAGAAACGATTGAGAGTATGTTATCCAGGTGCCAGAGTGAGTGATATCGTGGATAGGATAGATAGAGAGATTGATTCTACAAATGTTGATTCAGAGGTGATTGTGCATGTGGGTACAAATGATATAGGACATAGAAGGTCAGAAGAATTAATAGCAGATTATAGGAGATTGATTCAGAAGATGAAAGCTAGTGGAAGAAGGTGCATGATTTCTGGGATTTTACCTAGGTTAGGTGCAGGTCAGGAATGGGGGAGTAGGGCTTTAGGTGTAAATGAAAGGGTTAGGAAATTATGTTTTTCAGAAAATATTAGGTTTTTGGATTTGTGGAGAGAATTTCTGGATAAAGATCTTTTTGCAGCAGATGGAGTTCACTTGAGTTGTAAAGGTGTTGAGCTTTTCAGTACCAGTTTGGAGACTTATTTAGCAAAAAACTAGGTAAAGTTGGGGGTGGTGGGCTAAATCTGGATACAAATAATAGCAATGGTAACTGTAATAGTGGGGAGATAAATAAAACTAATGTTGTTACAGGTTTAAATAATGATGATAGCAATAAAAATAACAGCATTTCGAGTATCAAATGTTTTTACACAAATGCTCATAGCCTTAGAAATAAAAAGATGAGCTGATTAGTTATACCATAAATGAGAATCTAGACATTATTTGCATAACTGAGGCATGGGTTAATGAAGAATTATATGGAGACTCTTTTCAGGAATATGAAATAGACGGATATTCACTATTTATACCAGTGTAGAGGAAAGAAGGGTGGTGGTGTGGCGCTTTATGTTAAAAGCAATATTCAATCTGTACTAATGACTGACTTTAAAATTAATCATGATATTGAATCAGTGTGGGTAGATATCCTTATATACAATAAATCATAAATAGGGGCATTTATAGACCTCCTGGCCAGAGTCCAGAATTAGACGCTGAAATTGTGAAAGAAATTGAGACAGCATGCCACAGTAATGAAAAAGGTATAGTCATAATGGGTGATTTTAATTTTCCTGGCATTCATTGGGATTCCTTGTCTAATATGGACCGTAGTAGTTCTGCATTCATAAATTGTATACTAGATAACTTTTTTGACCCAGATGGTCCAAGAACCCACAAGATACGATGCACTATTAGACTTAATATTAACTAATGATGAAAGTATGGTGGATGAAGTTAGAGTTGAGGAGAATTTAGGACTTAGTGACCATAATATAATTAGATTTAATATGAATGTGATATCTGGTCCCAAATTGCAAGTTAATAAGGAAAAGATCTTAGATTTTCGAAATGGCGATTTTACCAAATTTCGAGACATGCTTAGTATAACTGACTGGGATAAAGAGTTTAAAGACCAAAACTGTTTTATCATGTGGGAACATTTTAAGCAAATTTTAATGAATATTTAGTCAGTATGTTTTAAAGATAAACCCATTAGGGTGGCGAAGAGAAAACCTGTTTGGTGGAATAGAGAGATAAGAGAAAAAATTAATGAAAAGCGCAGATGTTTTAAAATATTCAAGGGTAGTAATAGGGAAGATGATTTAGAAAATTATAGGAAAAATAGAAATGAACTTAACCAGTCAATAAGAAAGGCAAAGAGAGAGGCAGAAATTAATTTAGCAAGGAATAGTAATAAGAACCTGAAGAAATTTTTTAGCTTTTATAAATTTAAAAGTAAGAATAGGACAATTAGTCCAATTAAAATTGATGAAAATTTAGTGAGTTCAGATAAGGAGTTGGTCAACATTTTCAATGCTTATTTTGCTTCAGTGTTTACAGAGGAAAGATTAGATAATAGTTCAGAGACTAATAGTTCTTGTATGCATGTAACAAATAGACTTACAGAATTTGAATTTGATGTAAAAGATATTAAACGTTTATTAGATCATATTGATCCAAGTAAAGCTGCAGGCCCTGATGGTATATATGGTAGAATTCTGAAAGGCACTTTATTTGATTTTTAAGCGATCTATAACATTTGGTGAGGTACCAGATGACTGGAAAACAGCATATGTTGTGCCTATTTATAAGAAAGGTAGTAAAGAAGATTTGGGAAATTATAGGCCAGTTAGCTTAACATTTCTGGTTGTAAAGGTTCTGGAAAAGTTGCTGAAAGGTCATATAGAGAAATATTTAGAAGATAATAAGGTATTGTATGACTCCCAGCATGGTTTCAGAAAGGGTAGGTCATGTCAGACAAACCTTTTAGAATTTATGGAATACATTACTGACTGCATTGACCGAGGAGATCCAGTTGATATTGTATATTTAGACTTTAGCAAAGCTTTTGATAAGGTTCCCCACATAAGGCTGATGAAGTTATTGCAATGTGGGATAGGTGGAGTGGTACATGGTTGGATTAAAGAGTGGTTGCGAAATAGAAAACAGTGTGTACAACTAAATGGCAATAAGTCATCAGGGAAATAGTGAAGAGTGGTGTCCCACAGGGTTCAGAGCTGGGGCCACTATTGTCCCTCATATATATAAATGATTTAGACCAGGGACTTAAATGCAAGGTTTCTAAGTTTGCAGATGATACTAAAGTGGCCACCTCAGTTAGGAATAGTGAAGGATGTATAAAGATTGATAAACTTCTTGGGTGGGCAGATAAGTGGCAAATGAATTTTAATAGTAAAAAGTGTAAGGTTCTTCACCTAGGTTACTCAAATAAAAGTTTTAACTACGATATGAATGGGATTGGCTTGAGTCTGTGGACCAAGAAAAAGATTTAGGTGTGATTATAAGCAGAAAGTAGCTAATCAGTGTTTGGAAGCTAGAAATAAAGCTAATAAGATGCTTGGCATAATAAATCGCAATGTTGTTTACAAGAGCAAGGAAGTAATAAGTAAACTGTATAATAGCTATGTTAGGCCAATAATAGAGTATTGTGCACAAGTTTGGGCCCCTTATTTAAAGAAAGACTTAGATATGCTAGAGAGAGTGCAATGTAGAGCAACAAGGATGATTTCTGGGTTTGAGGGTAAGAGCTATGAGGAGAGGCTGAAGGAGTTAGGAATGTTTTCTGTAGAAAGGCGATTTCTCAGAGGGACATGATACAAGTCTACAAAATATTTACATCTATTGATAAATAACATAGAGACCAATAAATTTTTCATAGTAGAACATGGACAGGTGACCATGGGGCATAATAAGAAAATTAAGAAGAAAGCATGCCATCTTGATATAAGAAAGCATGCATTCAGTAATAGGGTTGTTAAATTTTGGAATAGTCTGCCAGAGGAGGTTGTTGAGTGTGACTCGATTGCAACATTTAAGAAACGGTTAGATTCGTTTATGGATGGGTTGGGTATCATATAATATATTGACGAAGCCAAATTGGCGGGTTTTTAGTTATAGCAGTTATTGTTAGATGGCATGTGTGACCATAACTTAGTTATTAATGCATGTGGATGGTTTGGGTATCATATTTATATATCATTAGTTTTGACTAAGCCAAATTGGTTGTTTTGTAGTTACAACAAATTGACAAGCCCTAGGGTGCTTTGTGGATTTGCATGAGCATGTTTGGGTAGTGGGTTGACTGGGGCAGTCTCGATAGGCCCATGTGGCTTTTTACTGTCTCTATATTCCTAATGTTCCTAATGTTCCTAATGTTCCTAAAATAAAAATAATATAGCTTGGTATGTTTAAAAAAAGAAAAAAGGAAAAAAAATAAGCCATTTTCAATTTAAAGGCTTCGCATAGTATAGCCCTATTTGCAAATTGGAAGAATTAAATCGTATTTATAATTTATTAACATATTTTTTTTTAAAAAAAAATGTTAATATTGAATATTGATACAAGCACTACACATTTTTTATTTATCAAGAATTTTTGTAACCTTAAATATACTTTGGTAACGGTTGGCAATTTGCCCATTAAAAGTTTACCCATGTCATAATAATGCTGTTTAAAAATTGCGGGAAGGCTTTATAAATAGAAAACGAAAATTTCGTAGGGTCTGGATCTTGCTGGTTTTGCTTGTGCCAATCGCTGGACCCTAGTGAGAGTTTAACCTTTGTAGTATTTACTTATTTATTTTTATTATTATTTTTTTTTCATTTCCAATTGTCGGGGTTGGTATAGACATTAAGAATATAGAGACAGTAAGAAGCCACATGGGCCTATCGAGACTGTCCCAGTCAACCCACTAACCAAACATGCTCATGCAAATCCACAAAGCACCCTAGGGATTGTCAAATTACTGTAACTAAAAATCTACCAATTTGGCTTAGTCAAAAATAATGATATATATATATATAATATATATATGTAATATAATATATATATATATTATATATATATATTATATTATATATATATATATATAATATATATATTTTATTATTTATTTATTTACACATAATACCAGTACCGGATTTAGGTTTGAGGGGGCCTTAAGCTATTGATGGTAATGGGCCCCCCATATATATAATATATATATATATATATATATAATATATAATATATATATATATATATATATATATATATATATATATATATATAGTATATATATATATATATATTATATAATACTGTAGAGACAGCGACCCACACATTTGAGACCAAAAATTTAAGTTCGAAAAGTTTAGTTAAGTTAAATTTTTTAAGAAAATTCTTTAGTGGCAAGCTTCTGGAATTATGCCAGAAGCTTGCCACTATACAATTTTCTTTAAAAACCTAACTTACCTTAACTTTTCTGAACCATTAGAATTTTTTTTTTAAACTAGAAAATTTCGGTCTTCCAAAATGTGTGGGTCGCTTGTCTACAGTATTACCACTAGTATATATATATATATACTATTATATATATATATAGTATATATATAATATATATATATATTATATATATAGTATATATTATATATATTATATATCATATATTGAACTTGTCCTTAAAAGGAAGTTAACAGATTATATATAGAACAAACGATATAATCGATTATTTCAAGACAATAGTGGGTTAACGTTGCCAATAACAGTTTTTGTTTTAACTAAAGGAATACCCAAGATTTAAATCGCAAAGATGGAAAGAGTCATGGGTCTCTCGGCCCAGCGGAGGGATGCCGGCCTCTGTGCCTCCGTCGCTCGAGCCCCTTAAAAAAAATTAAAAAAAAATCTAATATATAAAAAATTTAACATGCATAAAAAAAAAAACAACTTGTGGTAACTCTTAGCGCTCCTTCTATTGTAGTTTTAGCTAACACGTGGACCTACAGGGATGCACGAGTAGCGTTGGGCGATTTTCGATAGCATGTCTTTTTATGTAACTTCCTTTTAAAGGAGTAGTGCCTATATATATATATATATTATATAGAATATATATATATATATATATATATATATATATATATATATATATTATATATATATATTATATATATATATTATATATATATATATATATATATATATGCACTGATGAAATGGATTTTAGGTTTTTTTTAAATTGAAAATTTTTTCTCTCAATTACAATTAGCATTTGACAGGTAGCTCCTGCGTGAAGTATTTAAAATTATGTAACTAATTCTTTACGCCTTGTTAGTTTCACCTAAAAGTACGAAAAATGCTTTAAAAATTGTTAAAAAAATATTAAAAATTTATGAGGGAAAGAAAAGGGTAACCAGTAGTTAACACTAAAACATTCAAAAAAACGTTAACAACAGAATCACCTTATCAGATCAGATTTTATTCATTACTGTGAAAAAACAATCGTTATTTGTCTGCACTTTTCCACAGCAAGACGCAAGTACGATAAGAATCTAGTTGCCAATATTCAAATAACTAAATAAATAAATAATCTGGCCTGACTATCGGTTTAATTACTGAATATTATTTTTTTAATTTCAGGAGACAAAAGCATGCAATTTTGTGTGTCCTTTATTTTTTAACGTTTGTCCTATCATTTGTGAGTTGGCTACTTTATGTGGCGCAAAAAAAAAATGCGATCGCTAAAAATCGGATCGTTTTGAATTCAGGAGACAAAACATACTTATAAAGTAAAAAAAAAAAAAAATAATAATAATTAATTAATCATTTATGGGAAAAAAATTTGGAGGCAGAATCATTTGGTACGTTTGGACTGCTTTGGCAAGATTAAATCAGAAAACCAAAAAAAATCTAATGAACGAAAAACAGCTTTTATTAATGAATTGTGATAGATAAGAATAGATAAGTGTGTAAAAAAAGAAATAAACAAAGAAAAAAACTTAAAAACAAAAAACAAACAAAAAAAAAACAAAAAAAAACAAAAAAACCAAAAAAAAAAAAAAAAAACAAAAACTGATGAAGAGTGAGTGTGGTGAAAAAAAAAAAAAAAATGTGAGATGGTACTGAATCATTCAGAGGGAAGAGAGAAATATTTTTAGAAAGGTTCTTGTATTTTATAAATAATATGAAAAAATTAATTATATAAAAAAAAAAAGAAACAAAATTAATAAAAGAGATAATATTAAAAACTAAATAAAGAAAATAAAAATATAATATAATAAATATATAATAATAATAAACCCCAAATAAATAAAAAAAAATAAAAAACATACATACATACATAAAATATATCCAATACAATATAACAACATAAAATCTCTTTATTTTTTCAGCTGCAACAATGAAGTATACAGAAAAAACACTTTTACAGGATTGGGTTTAAACTATTTTATATATATATAAAATAAATAACCCCCATATAATAATACACCTAACTACACTTAATTCTTTCTTCACACGCCCCACAAATCATACTTTTTTAATAAACCCTTACATTATTTACTCCTCTCCTTCACACAATAGATGAGCAAAAGCCGGTTCCTAACCCTAATACCATACTACCAACCAACCAAAAAAATAACATGTATATATTATATATATATATATATATATAAACTAATAATATAAAAAATATATATAGAGATAAATATATAAAATAATGCTGATAGCAATTTAAATATTGCAATGGAATACGTACAAGTGGATTAAACCCTTACTTTATAAACATTTCTGTATGAGACTCTGCGACTTTGTTGGCAAATGATTCTATAAATTATGTTGGGACTTTTGAAAAGACCGTTTAAGAAGAAAACCAAGCCCAAGCTTCAGACAGATTTTTGCTATAATAGGTAAATCCAGGCCAAAAACAACTGCCTCAAACACACAATGTCAACATGCAATGGCTGCAAAGAGTAAAAGATGATTGGTTGGTTTAGATTAAATTATATATATATCAAAAACTACCAATCAGAACACCCAATTCACGAATAAGAAAATCAATAAGAGCCAATTAGGTAGGGGGTTTTTCAGCCCACTCGAAGACACAACCAGAGGAGAGAAATTAAATTGAAACATTTACTAATAAGAAATAATATATGATAACACCGAATAAACTTCCTTATAAATATAAAGAAGAGCAAAGATTACAACGTGCCAACAAAAATTAAAATATTATTTAAATATTTTTCTATTTTAATAAAAATAAATATAATACAATTAATATATCAATTTAAGGAATAAGGAGATGGCTGTTTAATATTTAAATTTTCCAAAAAAAACTCTCAAAAAAGAAAATAAAGATGAATAAAATTATGTAAGCGATCCAATCACATCCTCAGCAATTTTAAAAATATAAAATTAATTATATTCTTTCTTTAAAAGATGAGGATTTGAAGTTCTACAAAATAAGAAAAAAAATGTCCCAGAGCAGGATATTAAAACTAATAACCATGTTCACAATTAAGAATAGCGCCGTATCTACACGGCGGCTAACGTTGAAATATCAAAACCATCCTCCCATCTCAACGTAGAAAGAAAAAAAGATCATGCTAGCATGAAAGCCCAAAAACAGATAAAACAGTTATTTAGAAGTCCAACTAAAACTTACCACGGATATTCAAATGCTCTCCACATAAAAATCTCGACGTCCAAAGAAACAGAAAACAGTATGTTCCCATTAACAAAAAATAAATTTTCAGAACCAAACTCAGTTTCTCCTCGACCTCCACTCATTTAAAAAATATACTCTCCCATATACCACATTCATAACCCGATATAATCTCTCGCCCCATCCTACTCTACACAGGTCTACAAGCACAAAAAGAACTACAATAAACAACCCCACAATTAGCTCCTCCCAAACAAAGAACACAACGAAAATAAAACCGACCACGAAACACCGAAAAGCAACGAGAGAAGAAACCCAAACAAACACGAGAAAAGAAACAAAAAAAAACAAAATACCAAAAAAATATCAACAAAACCAAAAAAAAAAAAATCAAAGACAATAAACAACGAACAGCCGTCAACCCAACAAACGAAAAAACAAGACAAACTCTAAAGCCACCTCCACAACAACTCGACATCTCAAAAAAGAAAAAAAACCAGAAATCAAATATAGTATATAATATATCCCTACTCACAAATATAATATATATTATATAATATATATATAATATATAATAATAACAAAATTATATATATAAAGAAACCCAAAATAAATAGAAAAAATTAATAAATAAAAAATAAATATATATTATATATTAATCATATATTAAAGCAAACGTATCTGAAAATAACCACAATAAAATATAAAATCAGTTCATAACAAAAAAATGACTAAAAAAATAAAAATAATCATATAAATAATAACAAATATCTATACTACTTATAAATTATATAAATAACTCACACAAATTACCGTAGTACTAAAAATAAAATAATAAACTATACCAAATCAACTCTGGTTACGTTTTGTACGCTATATTATATATATATATAGCCAACCTCTAGAACATGTTTAAAATTAAATATAAATGACACAGAATAATAAGAAAAATAAGAACAATAAAAAACCATAACTCATATAACTAGTATTCAAACAACCAAAATCCAACATAGATACAATAAAATAAAAATAAATAAATAAAACAACATATACCAACAAATATTAAATCCATAAAACAATACTATACCACACACCACTACACAATATACCAAACCAACCTTTAAACTCACTATATAACCTCTCACACTTCCCAACAGAGTTCTTGTGAACTACGCTCTTCTAACTCAACTCCTAAACAGCAAACAAAAAAATTCACACCAAACCAATACCACGAATGCAAACAAAATTAAAATAATAACTAAGAACAGAAAAAAGTAAGAAATAAAAGCTCGACATAGAAGAACACTAGTGAGGTGAAATAAACACCTTCACCAGTAAAGCCGGCTATGATAATTAAAAAACACCTACTTCAAACTGCTAGTATAAAGTTATAAGCAAAAAAAATAAGATAATACAAAAACAAATTCTCTCATTTATGTAACTGAACACGACATCTAAGAAGAGACAGGAAGCACCAAAGCCCAAACCAAAAAAAAAAAAAACGTACAATAAAAAAAAATAAATAAAAGACGAAATAAAAACACAACTAACAAAAATATATAAAAAAAAAAACAAACAAAAAAAATAAAAATTAAATAAAAAAAATAAAAGAAAAAAAACTAAAAATAAAATAAATAAAAAATAAAAAAAAGAAAGAAAAAAAAAAAAAAAAACAAAACTAAAAGAAAAAAACAAAATGCCAAAAAACTTTGATTTTATTTTATTATGAAAAAGAAGCAAAAAAGCAAACATACAAACAAAAAAAAAAACAAACCAAAAAACAGAAACCAAAAAAAAAACCACACAACAAAAAATCAATAACCTCCAATAAACCAAGCCTCCACTCAGCCACCCCCCCCCCCAAAAAAAAAAAAATACCCAAGAAGCATCCCACCAGCCCAAGTATATAAAGTACAAAGACATAACTGACACAACAAAACCACCCAAGCACCCACAAAAAAACAAAAATAATAAATAAAAAAACAAAAAAAAAAAAAAAGAAAACAAATACAAAAACACAAATGAAAAAAATACTACCAAAAAAAAATCAATAAATAAACTAATACCAAGCATAGCGCAACCGTAAACCCAAAAACATACTAAAACCCCCCATAACAGCCAAGAAAATAAATAAATATATAATAAAAAAAAAAAAAAAAAAAAAAATTTATTAAAATAAAATAAAATAAAAAATAATTTAATAAAATTATAAAATATAATATTCAATAAAAATATTATCAAAAATACCTAATAATAAAAAACGTAATCATTTTGCTTTTTTAATAAAAATCAGATTCGTGAAATAGGAGATAGAAGAATGGAATAACGTAGCGAAATATAATGACGTTTCTTAAACCAATCGATACATCTAGATATTTATATAATTAATCAGAATATATATAATGTTTGATATCGATTCATCGATTTAAATATATTTTTATTTATAAAAAGAAAATGTATATAAAAATATATAAAAATATTTAGATTTATAATAAAAAAAGAGAAAAATTGAAAGTTGACTTTATTAACATAAGCACAAGATACACAAAAATCACTTTAACTATATATTTCTAAATAATGATTACTAGCTATAATTTATTATATATTAAAATAATAAATAAAAATAATAATATTTATAATAAAATATTATAATTAATAATAATAATATATATAATTATAACATATACAAATCACAATTATAAAGAGCGAGGAATTTACTAATAAATAAAAACCTTAATTATGCGTGACAATTGGAGTCCAAGTAGGCACACATTTATATGCAAGCTTCTGCGTGACGTTCATCACTTCACAACGCACGAGTAGCACGTGAATCTTCCACGCACGTTAACGACGACCCGGCTAGCTACATGTGACGTCATCGACCACAATTTGTATCGAAAAAACTACTCCCTGAACATAACCTCTAGATAAATAATATATATAAAAATAAAACATATAAAATATCAATAAAAAACAATAATAATAACATATATTAATCCAAAAAGGCAACCAAAAAAATAAAGGACAACATAAATAAAAATAACATAAATACGAACAGACTCCTCTAAAACAAAAACGTCAGGGAGGGATAACGAGCCGAGCAAATAAACGAAAAACGGGAACATTTAACGAGCATTGGGGGAGATTTTCCAACCCCAAGTTTAAGTAGGAGGCAAGGTAGGAGGAACCCAGCAAACAACCTCAAAATACCAAAATGAAAGCGTAGGTAAAGGTTATCACTAGGAGACCCCTATCCCCTCCTCGGAGATGGGGGGATGAAATATAGATCCTATACGCCTGCCGTTTATCCTACCGAGAAAGGCCGAGAGAACCACCCGAGAACTACCTGACCATCTAGAGGGCGAATCTACCCTTGGGGTACACATTTAATTATTTTTTTATTATAATAAAAAAGAAAAATGATTTTTTTTATAAACTAATGCGTACTATACCCTTAAAATAGGAATAAGACCTTTCTCCAAGAAGGCAGGTAAAGTCGGTAATAAGGAGTATAATCTCTCGAGCCTGATTTACCGTAGGGAACGGACAGTAGGTAGGAACTAATTTTCACCCACTTCCTGAGGTGAGAGGTCTCCGGAACACCCCGCTCTATTATAGTAGTTTATATTGAGAGGTGTTCGCGCAGTGAAAGTGTATCCTCCGCCCCTCCCCCTACGGGGATTATAGAAAGAACAGTACCACCGACTCAACAGTAGACTTAGTACGCCCGTCGGTATAACGAGGACCCCGATTAATTGTATTAGCTACGCATGATTTAAAGAGGGAGAGAGAACCTCATCCACGGATATATGAGGGAAGGAACCTTTATGGAGATAATATATAGGATAAAAGGGATCTCCCAAAATATAATATATAATATAATATCAAGAATTAAATAAGATTGAGTATTTATGAATAAGGTATTTCGAGACAAGTGAAATTAACGTAAACGTGAGAGAGAAGAAAATCCATAAGATGTGTGGAGGAGAGATATATAGAGAGAATAAGGAGTAAATCACCGAGTGCACACAGACGAGCGTGACGCATGAATACGTGCTAGTATAAGTGAGAACAATGCTGATACTGAGTTATCAACAAATTTATTAAATGACAAGATTTCAACACCACCTGTTGTCCAACAAAAAGGGAAAGAAAGTGGGGTATCTACGAATTTGTAATAATAAGAAGATGAAAAAGTGCACAGGAGTGCAGCATATAATTAACCGTTAATGTAGTAGTAAGAAGATATAGTATATAGGTTAAATAAGTTACATGAGTAACTATATAATCATATATATACTATATATATAATAGCCGAGTAGAATAATAGGGTAATATATATATATATATATATATACGATGGAATGAGGTAATCAGTAGAAGTATAGAGTGAAATAATCTGGTAGCAAATGAAGCAAAATAAGTGGAAAGTGGATAAAGTGAGTTATGACGGATAGACTGGAGTAAGATTGGACACCAGTTCAGACATCCAAAGCGTCCTAAGAGGCACAGGTAGTGAATGGACACGGCATACGATTGACGGAAGGCGAGCCCGGCGAGACGACGGGGAAAGGGAAAGGGAAGGGAAACGAGTATAGAAACTTATAGTGTGTCAGTCAGAGAATATGTTAACGAAGTGTGAGGGTGTGACTTATAGGTGAGTAGTATCTGGAGTGAATTATAAGTAGTGTCGGTATGGAACGTGGATGGGGATGGAGAACAAAGTAATCGAGATAAAACGTGCTCAGTCTACTGCATCTCTCTATCTATCTACTACTACATGTCTTCTGTCTCTCTCCTCATGTCATTCATCTCTACTGCCATACATTTCGTCTCTCTGCGTCGAATCTTCTGTAGCTCAAACTCCTACTCTTCTCAGGTCGTTGTACATGGACTGCGTGCATCTCACAGGCTGCTACTGACCAGACTAACCACGGTCTCTCATCAGTCGCCTCTGGCTCCTCGTCGTCGTCGTCTCTCGTCTCATCTATCGCGTCTTCTCTTCTCTGGTGCTCTCTCTCTCTCTCTCTCTCTCTTGGCGTCTCTCTCGTCGTCGTCCCATAGCTCTGCTCTCTACATCTCTCTCTAGACATCTTCATCTCTAAGCGTAAATCAGGTGCGAGGTGTGCAAGTCGCTATGAAGCTCTAGCACTGACAACCGATCTACGTCATCGATCTGCGGTGAAGCTGTGTGCGTCTGTCGTACTAAGCTTCAATACGCCGGAGTTGCGGTGCTCAGTGCATCGGACTACCATGCTCTCTCACTGAATCCACATGCCTCGTACTGGTCTCTCCTACAATCTTGCGTGGGCGAGAAATCTTCTCATGTCTCTACAGATATCTCTCATACATGGGTATGCGTGGGGCGCTCGATTCGTCTAGCGTCTCTCGTCAGGTAGCTCTCTCCGTGATGAGACATGTGCATCTGAGACGGTCGTCTACGTGCTCTCGTTGCCCTGGCCGTCATTGGCTGCCTCACGTACGGTATACTGGCGAGATGGAACGCGTGACAAAGTGTGCGTGGATAGAGCGGGTGCTTCTCTTCAATCAGGAGCAGTGTACTCATAAGGTCTCTCTTCTTCTCTTCTCAAGTCGTCGTCTCTACTCACAGGCTCACAATCTCAGTTCTCGTGCTGCGTAGTCATGAGGTAGCATGGCGGCGATCAGTCTTCTGTCAAATCTCTCTCTCTTGCTCTCTCTCTCATCGTCGCTCGCCAGCTCTCGCGCTAAATCATAACGTGCTATGCTCGCTCTGCTCTCTTCTACTACTCTTACGTTCTCATCGTCTTCTCGATCATCTGGCGTCGTGAGGTCAATACTCAGTGCAAACGGAGGAGTGCGAGCTGAGCAGGAAGGGGATGGGGTTACGGTGCCGTTGCCAAATGAAGATGGGAAGCTACCGGTTCGTACAGTATCCCTGTGAGCAGCGTGAGGCGGGACATAAGGGACGGTCTCTATGTCGCGGACCAGTGGGAATGCGTGTAGAAGGTACGCGAAACGAGTGGGTCGAGTCTAATAAGTCATCAGGTAAACCGGGTACAGATCAAATTCGTAAGAACGTCTCTGAGGCGGGAGTAACGTAAGTCTGGATTAACTTCATCTGAGATACTCGTTGCGTCGGTGCGTCTACGTGCGTCATCTCTCTCTCTCGGCGTCCTCTCGGTCTCTCTCTCGTGTCATACTCATCATCTACTCTCAGGATGTAACTCTCACTTCATGCAGTAATACTCACTCTTACTCGCGATCAGTGTAGAGTACTTTAAGGGTTAGGCATATATAGGGTAAGTGGAATAGTAAGGCGTATATAGGTATAATACTGAGAGTAGTAGTAGTAAGTAGTGATACGCGGTCAAATGAGGTAGGGAACTAACCTTAGTGTAGTAATGAGGTAAGGAAAAACGACTGAGGAGGCAGAAGAGCAAAAGGAATAGAGAAGCACGAATGAATTTATTTATTTATTTTTATATTCTATCGTACTTAAAAAAAATTATTATAACAAAATCTTTTTTACTTTTTATTCCTAAACGATGTAACTAACGGTATATTGGTTCGTGATTAATCAATGCGACAGTATAAATTATACTATGGCTTCCAATTGGAATCGTTGATAATCGGGTAAAAAAAATTATCGAAGAGAAAAAAGTACTTTTAAGGCACGAGTATAAGAATAACATTCGCGAACCAATATCAGAAACAAAACATCAGTAGAATGAGTCTCAATCCGCTAAACCAAACAATGAATGACGGCCTCCGCAGAATCATGATCAGAAAAGTTCTCTTTTTCAGTGGAGAGGCCGTAAAATATGGCGATCATTTGTGATTCAAAAATAATGGCATTGGTAGAGAGAATATACGACGGTAGATACAGGAGTCATACAATAAAACACTTCCAAATATCTCTTTTATACCCATTATCTGTACAATTAAAATTCAGGCATCACCCCCCCACCCAACTGAGATATAAGTTTAATACATAGTACTAAAAGTATAACAACCTCGGACGAAAAAACATGTAATTGCCTTAACAAAGATATGATCACACAATAGAATAACATTATAAAATTAATACAGTAAACTATAAGTGAAAGACCGATGCCAAAAGGCTTCGCAAGAAATAATAAGATAAGAGATACAACCAATCTAGTAATATCTCATATTAACATTATTATTTACGCTTTATTTTTTATATATATGATTTAATAAAATTTTTTTATTATCACAAAAAGGTGGCTCCACACATGAAATATAAGTTGTCAAATACCCTTGCAAACACCCCATTGAGTGAGTTAGTGTATGAGTATGTCATTTTTTGGCAAGCTTTGACTTGGTTTGGACACAAATTATTTATCTAACAAGCTCGAATGTGGAATAAAGATGTATGTATTTGGGCAAAAATGAGCACAAAAGCTTTGGTTACAAAAAAATAACCCAATACACTCAATGTGAGGAGGTAGATATAGTTAATGTAAGACGTTACATTGTGACTTTTATGAGATGAAAAAAATACATAGGAAAACAACAAAAGGATTCAATGAGGGTATTTAACAATACATCCCCATTGTGGGAACGGCCTTAAGGAAAACGCGTAATATATACAGTGGGTGCCAAGGCAAAGCATGCCACCGCGATGCACATGGCGGAAGGCAGAAGGCCATGGATATCTTAGAATTTCAGAGATACCTGCCACAAATGGCAGGAGAAAAATGAGGGAGGTTATTAGTAATGAACAGCTTAAAACAGGTTCAATAATTTTAAAAGTTAATAAATTTTCAAATTAGAAAAAAAAAATTGTGATTGATAACTGCTTTCAACAGATAGCAGTTTTATATTATGAGGTAAACCCTTTTAACTACAATTGGATGAAATTAATGGAAAAATTCGAACAAACTAAAAAATTATTTTAGGAATAGTACTGCACCCATCTTTATTAAATAGAACCAATTTATTAGTTACATAATTCATATGTTCCTGCCCAACTTTTTTAAATATGAGCAGTTTTACAGAATAAGCACAAATAAACTACAATGGCAGTTTTTTTTGTAATCACAGCAGCTAAAAAATCTGACATTATGTCTGAAAATTCAAGGTTAACCTTTTCACTACTAATTCCATAACAAATGAATCTATATTACCTCCTCCCTTATCGAATAATTTAAGAATATATTTTCATTATAACCTTTACCAAACCAGATTTTATAAGTTTGAATTCATGTTGATGTACAGATTTCCCAAATGAATATAAATTTTCATAATCTAACCACTTATCTATAAGTAGAATTTTTATTAGTAAATTTGTTTTTCCATATTCAAAGCTAAAGTTATACAATGACGCCACTCCTCCCGCACATACAAATTATATAATGGAGTCCCCCAGGTATCCATCCTATCACAACACTCTTTAATCTCCTTATGCATGATCTACTACACCCTGCATCCCCTCTATAAAAATCAATAGCTACATAGACGATTCAACAATCACAGCTCAAAATTCCTTTATAAATACAGCAAACAGAGAACTACTACGATATAGTAATACCATGCGTGTAAAAACTAATTGCTAATTGTATACCAACTAGAGTTCACAGAAGGCTTCATCCTCAAAATCCTCTATCACTCTACTTACAACTCATAGAAGAGAATCAAAATTTTATCCAACAGATTTCCTTTCAAACAATAGACTGATTCCATCTCAATAAACAACCCACCATCTTAGGCCCTAAAATTTCCCATGACTTACCTATAATCATACACCCCCTCCCCACATAATACATATATTCACCTTCGTTGCGAGCCACATAATATTATACGAGATGAAAACGACTATACACAGGGAATACAAATTTTACCCTCACCATAATTATTACAAGGCAAATAACCTCCGCCCCTTCTTAACTATTCACCCCGCCGTGCACCTCTATATTCTAGTCCCATTATCCAAAGAACCAAAGCTTCAATATAAAACAAGGGCTGGCTACCTTGTACAATCCCATCCACCACTTACCAAACTGAAACAAAAAATTGGACATGATGGCACTGGTCAATTTACCATAAATTGTCTCATACAGATCACCCCGCATTAAATACTCTTATACAAGCCTCAGCTAATCCAATGGTAAAAAAACTGTACACCGATTCCATTGTAAGTACTCGTAACACATCAAACACGCTTTCTCTCCCCTCCTTGCGTATGTTGCCCCGACACTCCCATCATCAACACACATCTCCACACTCAATTCAACCCAAGGACGCTCTCCAGCATATCCTGATAACACCACACCCCAAGCACGCCCAACCGATATATCCCCCACAGAACAAAATTTTGGCCTGTTCCATTTTAAAATTGCCAACCACTTCCACCCCTTACAGAAATATAAATATTATTCGTAACACGCCCCCACCTCCTGTCAAAGATGTTTCCTTCCTCACAAAATAGACGACACACAACATCATCTTACTATAGGATCTGTTCTTATAGTGACCTCCAGACGGCAACTCAGCACACACTAGCTTTATCTTAATCCCGCCTGGGTGGCCACCAATATTCTTCGTAAGATGGTGTGCAGGGAGCTACAAGTTTTACTATATATATATATATATATATAAATATATATATATATATATAATATATACTAAATATATAATATATATATTAATATATATTATTATATAATATATTATATATTTAATATATATATATATATATCAGGGACCAAATATAGGAAAATAGGACTGGAGGGCAAGAGCGAATAGAATATTGAGCCGAGGCTAGTTTGCTTATCAACCTTAATTTGATCTAATCCTTATATTTAAAAGGCATAAACCTTCAAATCCCTAATTTGACCCATTAAGCATAAAAAAATATACATTTCGTTCTCATTCAGCAGGATTTATTTACCATATATAAATGGTGTTGCAAGGAAGGAAGAAGCCTATTATTATAATTTCTAATATAATAACAAAAATATATTTTTTTTGCTCTATGTAAGCATATTCCCCTAAACTCTCATAGTCTAGACTCTAGATAATCTGTTGTAATAAACAAATTTAGTAATTTTGATTTAAAAAAAAAAACTTTACTAAATGATTTTAATTATTATTATTATATTATTATTATTATTATTATTATTATTATTATTATTATTATTATTATTATTATATCTCAACGCTTAAACAAGAAATATTGAAGAATAATTTCAGGTTGGAGAACTGACTTTTTAAGGTTTATCAAACAAAATTAAGCAAATTATAATAATATTTTAAATTATGAAACACAAACAAAAGAAAATGTACTGATTTTTATTAAAGTTTTAGATAAATCAAATTCTTTTGAATTTACCTAATTAACGATACTGTACATCTCTCTCCTTTG
>JABUQX010083462.1:0-35146 GCA_015478945.1 Trachelipus rathkii | reverse complement strand
ATTAATTAAATTAAATATAAATAAATATAAATAATAATATAATAATATCATAATATATAATATATAGGTTAACTTATTATTAAATACAAAATTTGTTTTGCTATTTTTAAGCTTTGGTATATTAATAAGATATATTATATAATACTATATATGAGTTGGTAAACACAGGGAATGTATTAATCTATTATGAATCTCTATAAATATTTATGAAATCAAAAAGAAACTTTCTTATGATATTTATGATATTTTCTAAAATATATATATATTATTAATTAATATTAGCATAAAAGAAAAAAGAAATTGATATATTATATATTATTTTTCACTGGGCTTTTACAAACAACTAAGTATTATATCAAAATGACTAACTCAAGGCTAATTTACTTTCAGTATATTATAATTTGAATTTTACTATCATTACGTAAAGATTGATACCGCGAATGAGACGCCATACACTTAGTTTTTTTTTTTAATTTTATGCTATAAATATACCGTTGTAGTAGTGGTGATATTATATACACTTTGTCACCCATTGCTAATGGCGGATTATATATTAGCTACCTGCAGACTATAACCGCGGGCATCTTGAGCAATCATACCGGTTTGCCCTACAAATTAAATAATGAATTTACTTCTTATTTCATACAATTAATGAAAGAAGGTAAATCTTAGCGTATGTAATAATTCTGAGATAACATTTAACCATCACCTACTCGATACACTATTTTATTATTCTGCTTACCTTGGTTTTAATTAAAAGATATAAATTTATATAATAATAATTTAATATAATAATATATAATAATAATAAATTAATAATATAATAATAATATAAAATAAATAGATAATAATTATTAATAATAATAAATAATATATATAAATAAATATATATAATATAATAATATTATTATAATAATAATAATAAAATAAAATCATATATAATAATATTAATAATATATTAATATAATTAATTTTCTGATGTATTTATAATTCAATTAATTAATACGTGATCGTTGTGTTAGGTCCAGAACACTTAAAATTGCTGAGTTGCCCTTCTATAATAAGAAAAAGTAGACCTAGAACAATTAGCATAAAATTCTTTTAATGGTATTATTATGCAGTCAGCCACTATTTTGAACATTGATATTATATAATTACTTATTAATATATTATATTTCAAAAATTTAAACACTACTAATTATAATCGCTATTACGAAATAATCGTCTGAAGATTATGTCTCATTATAGAGAACGAAAGCGTCGTAGAGAATCTATGTAAAATATGTTTTAACTTTTATCTTTGTAATTATTATTTTTCCGAAAATTATTTTAAGAGGAAAATAAATAATTAGTACATAAAAATAAATTATATTAGAAAATTCGATTTATTGGAAAATGTTAAAGATTAAATTTCTCATCAAATATACTTCAGATATTAATAATAAATCAATGAAGAAATTGAGTCTTCCTTATTCCTAATTAACCTATGATAATAATATTGAGATATATATAATAATAAATATATATAATACATAATTAATAAATTATATTATAATTATATACTATAATATAATATATTAAATATTCAATAATGTGAGTCAATTCATGTTTTTCACGACTTCCGTTATGTTTATAGTTATTTTATTTTATTTGTATTTATTAATATTTATATATTGCATATTTATTATAGTTAAAAATTAATTTCAATGCTAATTGAAAATTATTCGTGAGTTTGGAAGTAATGTGGAAATAATTAAGTACAATTGTACAAATTTATGTTAAATATGTTTCAAACTGAAACACTCCTCCATGACTATCCCCCCAGGATCCTCCCCTATTACTCCCACTTACCCCTAAAACAATTACAATATTTTAGAATTACTTCATTATAATTTATTGACTTTTATTTAACATAAGTATTGAAAAGAGGATAAATAAATCAGCAGATGATATACATTGAAAAGTACGACACTTAAGAAAAACCAAATTACATTTTCGGAATCAGCCGTATAAGCTTATTACAAATAAATTGTAAAATAATTTTTAGGGGGCTCGATCAGACGGGGGACAAGTTGGGTGGGGACATTTCCATACCCCGTATTGGAGGGACGGAGGAACCCCGGACAACCCAAACTACCTAAGAGCTAGGGGTTCACGGATGACCTCCCTCGGAGGCAGTAGGGATTCATAGTTCACTATTATTACGTACTTAGTCGTTCCATTACGGAATACGTACTAGAGAACCGATCATCCTCCTTCATATTATTGCGGATTTAAACCCTTTAGAATATTCCTTTATGTTATATATATATATATAATATAATATTATATCATATATATTAAAAAATATATAATATATATATATATTATATATTATATTATTATATATATATATAATATATATATATATATTACTAATATATTATATATTAATATATTATAATATTTATTATATAAATATATTATATATATTTATATCTATATATCTATATTATATATATATTAACATGAAGTAGTCCGTATTTAGAAACATTGGTACTATTAATTATTTATTATAGAATCATGTCCGTTACCAATCATTAAATTGATTGTTAGGATATATACTATGAAATTAATTATTTAAAAAAAAAAAACAAATAAATTCAAAAACTGATTGGTTTAGTCGTAAACAGAAAAAGGTCCCAATAATAATGAATAATATAAATAATAATATCATAATAATAATAATAATAATAATAATAATAATAATAGATATAATAATAATAATAATAATCAAGTAATTAGTAGTGTTTGAAGGTGAGATAGAAAATTTGTGTTTGAAATATAGTTTTGTGTGTTTTAATAATAATATTATCAATAATGATTTATATTATATTATTATTATATTAAATAATGTATTTGACATCAAAATAACTATTTATGGGTAGTGTGTATCTTAATCATAGGGCACTAGATAATTGGAACAAATACTGTTATTTTCTTTAGTACACGTTTAACTGGTTCTTGAGGGCGGGCATATATAGGGTTTGGGTTTTCGTGCTAGAATACTCTAACAACTATTTAGTTAAATTATATATCTATCTTTTTTTTCCTATCTACTAAATGATAATCTTGTCTTAAAATTTCAGTATATTTGATATATTTGTTGTCTATTTAAATAAACCAATTGTGAGTGAGAACCACACCATACCGATGTTTATAAAACTTGTAGAAAATATAGAATAATATTAATATATGTATATTAAATATATATAGAAATTAATTATGACCATCGGACGTCAATAATAGTTTCTGTATACATTACCTTAATATATATGAGGAGAGGCATGAGGTCAGAATATTAAATTTTTTTAACTAGCACACTGTCGCGTTAAAACGCAGGAAATTACGTTAAATTAATATTGGATATTTGGTAGAATCCTACTGCTTGTCTGTTTTTAATGTTGAATACTTTCCGATGCATCGCCATAATGTTTATTTGATTTCAATTATAATATTTTCTTTTAATATTAATCTTTCTTTTAAAAATTTTAAATAATATAAATAATATTGCAGCTATTATTTATAACCTACATTTATAATAGTAAGTTGGCTTATAGATATATATGTAATAAGTCTCTTACGTTTTTTACGTTTTACTATAGATTAATTTACTTAAAATTATATTACTGTGCTTATAGGAATAAGTTGGACTACGTGAGTGAACGTCGGCCTATCTGTCTTTTTATTATTATATTCTTTATATTATATGTATAAAATGTTGTAATCACATACCGCATTTGTAATATTTAACTTATATTTAATATTCCATTGTTATAAAATATCTGACTAACTTACTATAAATTACTTCTTTCTTTCCTACTCTAATCATTTATAGTAAAAAAAGTTACCTAAAGAAGTAAAAAACTCTATTGATTTTTTTAATTAAAATACAATTACGTTATAAAAATATTTTGAAATAGAAATGAATGATTATTTTATTATTATGTACCAATCTGCTGTTAATTGAATCTAGACCTGGGAATAAATAAAATTTGTACAGGGTATATATTATTATTATCTATTATATTTTCAAATATTTCTACTGGTGATATAGTTTCATATGATTTATGGTTTGATCTCTATTAATTATTATATATTTAATTATTATTATTATTATTTATTATAATATTATTATTATTTATATTATTATTTAGTATTGAATTTATTGATGTTATTTTACAAGATCTCCTGCTTTTATTATATCTACATAGATAAATTTTCTTTACTATATATATATATTTATTTAAGTTTTAATAAAACTATGATTTCCCATAATATGTAGACTAGAGTCTCATTTTTACTACGATATATCTTACGGACATTTATTTCAAAGGAATATTAAGTTTTGTTTTCACAGATTTATTAAAAAATTTTTTATACATATAATATACGTTAATACATAGGTAACCATAATAATTAAAATATAAATAAAAATTATAATTTTAAAAAGTTAGAAAAGTTAAGATGCATTGATTCTTTTTTGTTTATATTTATTTATATGTTTAATAAGTTGAACTCTAATTAAATATAATATTTAATTTATATTATTTATAAACTTGTTTTCAGGTATCCTTTACTAATGATAATATCCATTGTTCAATGTTAAACAATATTTCAGAAATATCTCATTTAATTTAAGCTTATGAAAAAGTTTTTATTCATTTATTATTATTTTTTATATCTATTAGTGAGCTAATCTGTTTTGTTTTAAGTCCTAATTGGAAAAGTTGTAATATCAGCTTATTATGCTAATTACATGATTTTTTACTAGCTGCTGTTATATTTACATTCATCTCACTTTTAGATATATAGTATATATATAGGGAATTACGTTTGTGTGTATCACGATATAAGAGGCCCGTTACTCCACCTTCAGAACATTGAAATCGTGTTAACATATACACGTTTTAATCTTATTACTCACAATTTACCGAAAATGACGTTATCACGTTAAGTAGTAGAAGCACGAGCCTTACAGTTCTTTAATGGCTCTTATGTTAGCGAGCAGAATACTATAAATCCCTAAAGAAGCAATAGCATACGGTTCATTTTTTCTTATTAAAATTGCTTAATCAATAGTAAATATCAAACTTGTTTTATAACATAAGCATTTTTCTGTAAAATATTCTTATTAAAGTTTTTGAAAATAAACTAATCGAACTTAATCGTTTTTCATTTCATTTTCTATCATTTATAGCAATAAATTATTTTAAGATGTTCTTTATAGTTTTCTATCTATAATAAATAATATTACTTGGGGAATCTTTCCCCTCCTCCTCGTGTATTACTCCTATTGCATTTTATAATAATTCTATATATATCAGAAGATACAGGTCTTAGGTATGGTGACGATTAATTTTTATTAAATGTTAATTACATGTGGTGGAACTATATATATATATGCTTAATTAAAATTTTATTCAGATAATTAAATTCATCTATATAATCTATTCATTAATAGTTCCAAAACTACTAGAATTTCGGAAGATTTGGATGAATGTTATATTCTCAATTTTAATAGTAATTTATTATTTTATATATTATATTTAATTATTATTATATTATTATTTAATTATTATTTTTAAATAGTTAATTCTATTCTAAAGTAGATAAATCTACATACAAAACAATATATTGATTAACTAACTGTTTAAAGATAAAAATTTTTAATAATTTAAAAAAATTTCAAATAATTTATTTTTACTTTAAAATGTTATATATTTATTTGGGAATAATTGAAAATGTTATGGGGTAAAGAGAATTAAGTATATGCTCATCCCATGTTGTGGGCGTTAAAACAGTGAATCTTTATCTTCAAAATCATACGTTACCTATATATCTACGCTTATTTTAACAAAAGCTTTTTAATAAAAAGCTTTTTCTGAAAAAAGCTATTTTTTTATATAAAAAGCTTTTCTATATTACAAGTAAATCGAAATGAAATATTTAAAACCCGTAGAAATTATTTATTATAAGTAAGTTATATTATATATTAAATATTAATATATTATCTATTTATTACACTACTTAATGTAAATTGATGTAATCCTGACTTTATCCAAATTTGGCTTACAGAACTAAGAGCTTTCAAATATTTAGGATATATGTACAAGCATGTACCTAGCAATAACTTACTAGAGACTCCAACTTGTTATTACTCCGATAAAGTATTTAAATCATAGATAATATAATTTGATATTAAGATGTTTTGGTGTTTCAGGAATGTTCCGGTTCCGGCCGGAACTTCTTCAAGTTTCGGCCCGGAACCAAAATTCTTGGTACTGTATAATACTTAATCCTTAAGTAATTCATTAATTGTATGCTTTTTGTAATATTATTATATATATTAATTATAATATTATATATTACATATTAATATATATTTAATTTTATATATATATATATATAATATATATATATTGCTTAATCAGCATAAAAAACTCACTCAATAAATTTACATACTTACTAACAAACTATAGGAATTTATCGATAAATTTAGTGATGTAATCTTCTCAATATATATATATTATATATATATATATATATATTATATAAATATATTATTTATAATATATATATAATAATATATATATTTTAATAATTAATATTTTTAATAATATAATATTAATTATATATATTATATATATTATAATATATATATATAATATTATATAGTATCAATTATTATATATAATATTTATAATAATATAAATATATTTATATATATATATATATAATTACTTTGGTATATATAATAATTAATTAATTACTTTATAATTTTAGTACTTTACATAATATTGGAGCTTACGATAGTTTGTTTTCTAACATCTGAAGAGTATATTCATAGAAAGGGTTTTCTTCTTAATTAAATACGTCATTTAATATAGGACAATACATAAATATAATATTATTTATTTATATTCAGGTCAATTTAATAATTAGGCTCTTTAATTTATTAATTTATTTTTTGGCCTCATATATCGCTTTTAGTATATAACGAAATATTATTTGTTTTGTGATTTTTTATATTTATTTTAATAAAGCCCGGTAAATCTACTACAATGGTGGATCCTTCTATATACTAATAGGTTGCAACTTGGTCGGGTGGGGAATGCGTGAGCTAAAATTTCTTTTCCATTGAGGATTTTATGATCTTCATAACGCATCACTGCTCGTGAAAAGTCTCTGATCTTGCGTTCACCGCCTCAAAATAAGTTTCTGATTCATTGCTACATAGACTGATTGAGCCCCGGTGGGAGGGGGTGTTTTTATCTTCTCGTAAAAAAACAAAGAGGAATCTATTATCTGCTTCTCTTACATCCACTATAAAATTTATAACGATTACGCACAATTATAAATTTGATTACATTCATTTGTCTTTTTATATAATCGTAAATAATCTCTACAGAACTGTGGTAATTGAGTTTCTTTAGATTAATTCGTTTGGGTATGTTAAATAAAAGAAAGCTATATTCTTCTACTTTATATAAAAAAATTATTTACATAACTAATTATATATAAGTTTAAATACTCACTGTAAACTAACGTAACTCAACCAAACCTTGCTTAACGTATCATAACCTACATTAACAATTTAAGTTTATATTTATAACTATTTCATTTATAATTATTTAAAAAATAAGCTTTTGTTATCTGTCTATTAGAACTGTGTGTCTCTTAGGTGATTTTCTTGATAATACGAAAAAATAAACGTAAAAGATATGATGAACAAAAAATTTTGCTACTTAAACTTATATAATGATATGGTATTAGCGATTATAAAGTGGACAAGAGCCCACACACACCAAAAATTTATCCAACACCTTGCCTGTGCACCACCGGACACACAAATATATATATATATATATATATATATATATATATACAGGTTTATAAATTATATATATATATAATATATACTCAACTGTTTATCCGAAAACAGACATCTTCCTTACGATGGATAATGTTAACGCTAGCATGTTTTTAATTTTTATAACATAACCTTATAATTTTTATTTTATATTCATTTGAGTTTATTTATAATATTTGTTATATTTATTATATGTAGTTACGATTCTCTTGCTGTCACGCTTCTTTACACTATATTATGAATTAGTATAATATACTATTCGAATTTAGGATAATTTCATTGGGATTTCTTTATTCTCACCGATGGTTGTTGTTTGATTTGTCACTGTGGACACCACATGATATCTAATACACAAAACCAAAACCAAAAGGTGGTGCATTAGTACGACTGTCTAGAGAGGAATACATAATTTGAGTAGCACGCATGATTGGTTATTAATTTCTATAACCTAATGAGATAATTCATGTAATGGTAATCTGTAGTTACAGTACTAGTGTAGATACACTTTTGTTGTCTTGTGTCTTTGTTAACTGATAGGCGTGAATTTAGTCTAGTCTGTCTCTTCTGTATTCATGATCGGTTCTATCTAATTTTCTATTCATAATCTATCTATTTTCTATCTAGATCGTAACTTATTAATTATATCTATTCTATTATTTCTTTATTTATCACTAACTCTCATATATCCATAATTCTTATATACAATTAGTATATCGATAATACTATACACATTTTCTATATAATTATCTATTCTAAACTTTCTATCTTTTCTTTTATAGGATAAGTCTATACTAGGATACTTAATTTCTTATATTATATTCTTTACTCATCCTTTCATCTTCTCTTTGAATTATAAATATAAAATATATATTTAAGATATTATTTATATTATTATATTTATTTATAAGGATACTATTATTAATATTTTAATTATATTCTCTAATATATTTATCTTTTAATAATAATAGTATTATAAAATATATATTTAATATTAGAATAAACAAACGAAAATCAACATTGTAAGGTTTATATCTATTATTGATTAGTACGTAAAATTAAGTTCAATATAAATTATTAGGTTAATATATATTATTAAATAATTAGGTCACTTATTATTATACTGATTATACTTACAATAACAAATATCCAAGACATATAAACGGTTAAATCTAATATAGTTACGCTTTTACAAAATATTTATGGCAAGATATATGATATATACATGCCAAATTATTTTATTAAATATCTTCTTATTAGATACTGATTAATATATATTTTCTTATATAATTATATAGGTTTTTACAGGATACTTAATTTATATATTATATTTTCCTATACGAACCTGCTCCAAACACCATATAAAATATTATTATATAATAATATTATATATATTTATATATATGATAATTAATTATATATATATATATATTAATAATATTAATATATGAACATATAAATAATTTATACTATATATATAGTATATATATATATTATATATTATATATATATATATATATATATATTATATATATATATATTTACAATAACATATGCATTTCACTGACAATCAACAATCCGTATTAAAACTATTAAAATATTTTTAATTCGATTCTCTGCATTCTCTTAATTTTCGACTTTTTCATGAAGCAAAAATAAACATCTACATGTGATATCAATTTTCATTTTATATTAAATAAAATTGAAACGCAGTTTTTCTAATGATATATTGCAACTTCTCTTGTATTGTATCAGAATTATTTTCTCTTTATTTCATTCTTTTCCAAATTGTTTCAAGACATCCCCTACAACCGTTTTTAGATTTTTCAAATTCTTTATGAATTAAAAGTAAATTGTAATAATGCCTGTTAAAACTAAACGCAAACAAATGCAAAAATTAAATAATAATTAAACTCTTCTAGCTAAGGTATTTTTGAAATTAAGGTGGAAGACGGGTAAAATCACATTTTTTTAACCTTAAAAAACTGGCCGTTTGTTTTTTTTCTCAACTATTGAATAAACTCTTTCATTGTAAACCATGATCTTATAACAAAACAATGTATTTTCTGAGTTATTAATTTGTTTTAAAACCCATGTCTTAACTCTTTGGATTGGTAGGTTTTCTGGACATTCTATGCCTTTTTAGATGCCCTTGATGGTAATGATCTGTGGACGGTTGACATTTTGTACAATATTTGTCTGAACTACATTAGTATATCTATTTATTTGATTGGAGCCATCCTCCAACCAAAAAGGTGATCAAGGAAAATTTTATAAAGCAACGGAGTTCCTCAAGCGAGAATAGGATTCACCAACAAAAAAGAATAATGAAATTTTGAATTATGAATCTTTATTTTTTTCTTTTACTATTATTTATTTAGTTTAATCTTAACTCTTAATCCATATTAATTACATATAGGAGATCTCCGTTTTATGTTGTTATGGTATGTTCGAAATTTGTCAGTTTCATGATTTATGGCTTTCGGACTTTAATTAATAAATTGGTCTCATATTCTGAAGTCACTGTCACATCGAACGGTGATTCAATCTCCTCCTATGATGACAGTTGATTAATTATTCTTCCTTATTCAATCCATTACTTTCATTCATTGTCTAATGATTGATGTTCCATATTAACTACTCACAATTTATTATATTTTTTTGGACGACGAGAATAATGGAAGGTGGAATTCAATTATGCAAATAATTTTAGAGCATTTTTAATTCTTTCACTAAGAATAATGGTTCATCATGGAATTATATCTTAATGTATTAAAACTAGGACACATTTTGTGTCACTCTGCACACCGACATTTCGTATCGCACTTATTTTCAGACAGACTCATTTTTGTTCTGTGACACCTTCAGGGGCTTCGCTCTCTCTCTTTAATAATATTCGGGTTGGTCTGAGGTGTGAAATTCCAACTTTTTTTTGGTAGGAGAGATTGGATTTCTTTATATGCTTTGATAGACAGTGAGGGGGAATAAAGTTCAATTTATTATTTAGTTCCTCATAGTTTTTTTCTCACAGACAGCAACTCACTTGCGGTTGGTTTTAAACTCCTCAGTTAGTAAGAAGTGGCAGTTTTATATTTTTTTACTCTCGTTATCCCATCTACCACTTTTGAAAAATTGTGTTCATTTTGTAATTGTTTTCTATTATTTTTATACATCTTTATATATTATATTATATATATATATAATAATTAATATATAACTAATATATATATATATATTAATATATATATAGAATTAATATATATTAATTATTTAATATATATATATATTGATATAATATCATAATTACTATATTATAATTATTAATATAATATATATATTATTAAATATATCTCTCATATATATTATATTATTTATATATATATTATATATTATATATGGTATATATATATATGATTTCTTATATAAGTTACGATTTTTGCACTTTGGCAATATACACTGATTTATTTTAAACTACAAGCTCAAATATTCCACATGAAGAATTAGTAGTATTTTAGTAAATTAAGCTGTAAGTGGAGGCTTAATATTATTTAATTTCTTCCAGAACAATATTTAGAGTTAGACAGTTAAAATGTAACTGACCCTTTATTAACAGGCTTTTTGCATATCTCTCGTTTAATTTTAAAATTCACACATTCTATATTGGTTGATGGAATATTTTATATTGTATAGAGTATATATTATATTAAAAAGGTGACTCCTATAACCTATCAACTTTCAAATAGATATACTCTTAAACGTTACTTAAGAGGGATATAAACAGACTTGTAGAAGTGTAATAGATATTATTTTGTTAATAGGTGGGTGGCAATACAAGTGTTGCTACTGTGGGATAAAAATAAGATTATTATATAAATCAATTTGACGATCTCTATCCAATACTAGAAAATAAATGAGAGCGTAAATATTGTTATTGCTGGTGAATAATAGTATGATGCGTTTCAGGGTTTAATTTGTGTACGAGTCATAGGCCTCATATGATTTATATGTGTGTCGAGCTATACATATCTGGATTATTTTTTTATTTAAGACACAGAAAGAGCTCCTCCTTCAGAATTTATAGCCCAAACTCTATTTTTAGGATCCATATTATATAACAACATAAGCTATCGACTTAGGAGAAAAAGTTTGACATGGATAGGGAGGAATTATCAGTTTTAGAAGGGATACGGATGCGTCGTCAAATAGGAGAATAATTAAGGTTTGCGGTAGTAATATGTTACACAAAATATTCACGGAAACATAAGAACAAGAGAAGGATACATATAAAATAAGACAAGAATAATAAGAATACATAAAAAAAAATAAACTATATATTAGAATGATGGGAAATAAATATGGTAAATTACCTAATATATTGGAATACTCTCAGAGTAAATTTTTATTAATATGAATGGCATTAAAAAAAATCAAGAAAATAAATTATAATATTAATATATAAAAACTATATTTAATTAGTTAATAGATGTTAAAGAAGGTAATTATATTATTTTGTCAACTTCTAGATTACCTTCCCTAAGAATGAGGCTATTTAGAGATTTAAAATTAACAGTATCTATAATCTTTGTGCTTCACCAAAAAGGTTAATAAATGGAATTAATATAATAGTACTTAATTCATGATTGAACAATATTTTTATTTCTTATCTAGTATTAACTAAAGTATCAAACCCAAGAGGTAATAACGGCACCGATGAAGAGAAGATACTGTGCCGTAATACTCACTCAGGCTTTAAATTACAGGGATTGAACTACACGGTATGCTACTCTCAATTTCCTCTCTCTCAAAATATGGCCCGAGGAGAAAAGGAGTTATAACATCAGGAGTCTACGGCCTTCGTTCTGTTAATAGCTTATGGGTGGTGCGCGGGGCTCAGCCCTTCCTCGGGGATAAAATCAGTTACGCCTCCATCGACATTGTGTTCTGCCACGACCGAAAGACTTGAGCCCTCTTAAAATTAGAGCTTCTACGAATATTAGAATGTAATACCTTACAAACTTATATTCATTATAATTAAAATTATATATATTATACATATTGATAAGAAAACTATAAATATATATATAATAAATAATTTTATTGGTCTTAAATTTTGGTTTTCTCTTTCATTTTCTATATATATATATTTGCTTTTACAATAGCTGAAAATTGGTAATATATTGACAATTGTAAATTTATGATCTGTAATGATATCTCTTCTGGCGCACACACACCACACCACCGCTGCGTTTCTCAATGCAATTGGTCATACCCCACAAAAAAAAATAAATAGCCTTTTGTTTACCTTTTTTATTTATTATATCATATTTTTTTAATCAGGATCAGCTACTAAAATTGGTATGACATCAAGGAATTCCAACAATGTATTCTTTTTCCCTGTAGCATTGTAAGTTTTTGATTAAGATATGTTTGTACTTTGTGAAGCTATTCTTTGCTAGAGAGCTGGGGTATACTAAGATTAATAATCATATTAATTAATATAAATTAATTAATATTTCTAAACAAATTTAGAGATATAATCTAATTATATTTATTTAAATTATTATATCTATTTCACCATAATATATAAAGGTTCATTAGTCGGTTATGGAAAATTTCATATAAATTGAACAGTTAAAAATATAAAAAAACAATTATCGAAGAAAAATATCAATTATAAAAATATAATAGAAATCTATAATATGCCGCTAAATAGCTCTAAGAAAAACACTCTCCTTATTTATAGACTATTTCTTGTCAACGGGTAGTCTTTCTTACTCGTGAGTAACTTAAAATGGACTTGCTATAATTCTTTTACTATCGAGCGATATACCAAGTATAAGGTATAGCATATTGACAGAGACATATAATATAAAGAAACTTTTTTTTGACGAGGAATTTTTCATAAGGTAGGTTCCGTTTTAAATTATCTGATATTATCACGATAAGATAATACAACTTATAAGAGATAGGTTTGATAGGTCGAGATCAAAAACACAAGGATTAATCATTATATATTATTTAATAATTTAATAATATATATATTATATATATATATAATATATATATATATAATTATAATAATATATAATATATATATATATATATATATTATATAAATAATATATATATTAAATTTATATATAATATATATTAATAATATAATATATATTATATGAAAAATTATATGATAGGAATAATATAGAATTATCTTCGTAGTTATGTTTAATTAAATATATATATTGACGTATAAAATTTAATATATATTATAATTTTTATATAACTAGTATATATATATATAATATATATAATATAATTATATATATTTAATGTATTACCAATGTATGATGATACACCACCGGTTTTTGTGAGCGCGAAATGCCGTACAGGCATGTCTATATTAGTGCAAATTCACGGTAAATAATATAATACTTAATTAATATAATATATCAATAATAAATAATGCTACTAAATCCTAATTCAGAAGGTAATATATTAAATATATAAATAAATAATATAATATAATAATAATATATATAATCAATAATAATAATAATAATAAAATAATAATATATAATAATTAATAATAATAATAATATTATATAATATATAATAATAATCATAATAATAATATAATTAATTAAATAATAAGAAAAAAATGATGGAAATGATAATGTCAATGTTAGTCAATTCCAGAATTATTATTTTTTTATGTCACTAATATATATCTTTAAATCATTATACAACTTATTATTCTCATATTTTGCACATATGAAAGAAAATAAAACTTAGATTCCTGTATTGCTTTCAAAAAGTGAAATTACGGTTCCTGATCACTTAATGGATCTTAAATTGCATTGAAATTAATAAAAAAAAAATGAAGTGTCTTTTTTACAACTTTGATCATGTATATAGAGCACATAAGTGTCCGTGTAAAACATTTTAAATGTTCCTTTCATTAGCCCTTTCGTATAATAATGCGGTCAATGCATGATTAAACCGATGCAAATATAGTGTTCAAACACTGCATGTTAAAATTGGTAGAGAGACTGTCTGGCATTCTTAAGGAAGTTTTATCGCAATTCTAACACCCACAGTTTTTATATTTTTTTTTCTATTTTTCCATTCTGAACATGCAAGTCAAAAAAAAAAAATTTTTTTTTTTATTTTTTTTTTTGAGGGTTAAGTTATATAAATTATATTTCTTATATTTTTTGAGAATAATTTTCCTGTCTCACCTTTTCTCCAACATTTTTGGGGGGAAAGATTTTAATTTATTTTTTTTAGGTCTTTAAAATATACTCTTTTTTTTTTTTGTTGAATTAATTAGGAACACTTTTACATTTTTTTTGGAGGAAGATTTTAGCTTAATTTTCTTTGTTTTTGTTTTTTTAATACAATTTTTTGAATTAATGATGACCATCTTTTTATTATACATGTTATATTTAAGAACACTTTTACTTTTTTAATAGAAGGATTATAGCTTAATTTTTTTTTTTTAGTTTTTTTTAATATAATTTTTTAATGATGAACATCTTTTTATATTATACATGTTATATTAGAAACATTTCCCCATCTTAGGCTCTCTAACTAATATAGCTTTATTTGTTAATTTCATTTTTAGGCGTGGAATTACGGGATTGGTTCCCGATCCTGTAGATGCGTAATAAAGTTGCAGCCCATGGTCTTAAATTTATTAATCCTCCATACCAACAATCAAGAAAAAGTGTGGGTGGAAACTGTCGATTCCTGCCCAGTAGAGCTGAAGTCCTACTTATCCAGTGAAAAGAGTTCCTTCCATGCCAGCTTGTTTATTCGGCAGAAGAGCGATAAGAAAATCTCCCAAGCCCTAAATAGATATGGCAATGGTGACCGCCCGAGAGCTTACCAGCAATTTCATCACCAGGCTCACCGACAAGATCAAGCCCCAAAAAACTGCCACAACTACGGAGGAAAACTACGAGCATCCGACGCTCCCATAACTTCCCCTCTGATAAATTTTGGGAACAGATTCAACAATTCAGAATTCACGGGAACATTTTTCGAAAAGATTGATCAGAGCCAGTCCAATTATGACTCTCTCAAACGCCCCATTGATTTCCCTAGTGTTTCTCATCTTTTATTTTCTCCTCCACCTTCTTCCTAATTTAAAAAGTGCATAAAAGTTTCTGACCACTCATCTTCTGAGTCTAGTAATATATTAAAAGAAAAGCTTAATCTTAATTTAGATAAAGTAAAAATAAATGGAAATAATATAGAATTTTTTAAATTTGGTAAAATATATGAAAAAAATCACACTTTAAGAGAAGATAGTGCTTCTCAAACAAACACTACGTTAGGTATACTGAATACAAAGGACAGGTTTCCGGATAATGGGAAAGAGGGGACCAGAGGGTCCTAGTAACTTAAGCAATATCCGAGGTTGTGCCAATATTCACATTGACACTAACTTATCTAGTTTGCAAAACACATTTAGCTTTGGCACACCGGTAAATGGGCAACAAACCCAGAATTTTTTTTTGATACTGCTGTAAATAAATGTGAAAATTGTGGTATCACCAACATTTATCCGTTAACAACTCTGATAATTGGGCTAATGACCGATTAGCCCAGTGCAAAAATGTAAAAAGAAATATTTTATGCAATGATGTAAATAATAATATTAGGGATAAACCGAGGGTTAACACTAATTCTAAAACTTGTTCTGATACAGAAAACATATATTTATTAAATGAATCTTTTTCTACACCATCTCCTCTCTCACATTCATTATATAATACTCCTACTATGCTTACCTTACCTCCACATCCTATGCCTAACCCTATCCAAACTACTCTACCTACTCCTACCAATTTGCCTAACCCTATGCCTAATACTCTACCTCCTCCTACCTATTTGCCTAACCCTATGCCTAACACTCTACATACTCATACCAATTTGCCTAACCCAATGCCTAACGCTCTATCTACTCCTACCAATTTGCCTAACCCTATGCCTAATACTATACTTACTCCTACTTCTATGTCTAACCATATACTTAATGCTATGCCTAACGCTATGTTTTCTACTATAACTACTCCTAACATTATGCCTAACCATATAACTAATACTATACCTACTCCTACCACTATGCCTAACTCCATATTTACTACTGTAACCACGCCTAACAACTTCCCAAATACTATACCTGCGCCTAACCATTTCCAAAATACTATGCCTAACTATTTCCAAGGTACTATACCTAACCATATACCAAAACCTACGCCTAACATTAGTAGTTATTCAACTCCTCACCCTAACAATCCTACTCTTACTGCTGACCTACTAAATCTTTTTGATCCTATTACCGTACCTACGGAACCCATGCATCCGGTGCAGGATACAATAACTTCCGACTCTATACTTACTGCAGACTTACTTAACTTTTTAGATCCTAATACTGTCTCTACTACTACACTCTACTTCGGTGACAGACAGAATGAATTTTTCTAACCCTATGAATCCTTTAACAACCTCTCTTTCTACAGTGCATGAAAGAACTAAAACTCCTAATACGATAAGTTCACTAACAGCATCCGCTCAACCAGTGTCAAATAGAACACTCCTTGCGAACTTGATGCAACAACCGGCATCATCCACGGTTTTAACAAACGATGGGAAAATTCCTTCCAATTTTTCAGGCCCCCAACTCCGGTAACTAATTTAAACTCTGTCCATGAGAGACCATCCCCACTTACTCCTACTACTCCTACTATTACTAATCCTTCCTATCAAGGTTCTCAACCTATACTGGTTCCACCCCAAGATATTACTCTATCATCCGCTTTTACTAATGATAGTCTAATCCTTTTAAACGCCCACAAAGCAAATCCCTTGATAGGACCCGCATACATTTTAAAAGCTAACATAAATTACAAAATCCATATATTACTAGACAGAGAACTGATTTTAGACTCAGGTTCAAATAGTAGTCTTTGTAGGTACTCTTTCATTTGCGAAATGGAGGAGATATTTAATATAAGCATACCATTAAAACCCACAGAAATTACACTATGTTCTATCACGGGTTCAGAATTTTACCAAATGGGTACGATAATTTTAAACTTAACTTTACAAGGAGAAAACATACCAGTTAACTTTATAGTTATCTGCGACAATCTATGTGGTTTTAATGCACCTTTCCTACTAGGTAGAAATTTCCTAAAAAATCCAAGAATAAACTTACAAAAAAACAAACAAAAAAACAACAACACCATTGAGGTAAAAACAAATGAACTTACTATTCCCATACCACTTACCCACCAATACCCCACCAAAAAGAAAGCTCCAAGCATACATGCTATATATACAGAGGTAAACCTTAAAGAGGCTATACCCCTCTATTTCAACGACATTTCTACACCAAACAATCTTTTAATGGATACTGATATCTCCTATAATTTATCTGCTGTAGAAGATACAGAAATAGCTCCTTACTCGAAGTACACTCTTTCTGTTAAAGCTTCTTTCCCCGCTCATACTTCTCCTCCTGACAGTTTTATTCTGTCTACAGAGAACACTTATATCAGCAACTTTCTTTTTGCTGGAAGTGTGCTGAGTTCTGCCTCCGAAGACCAGGTTCTCTTGGACATAATCATATGAGCGTTTCTTCCCAATTCCTTCCTCAAAACACCGTCCTAACCAGGGCAAATCCTATTATAGTTCTAGACGAACCCCTTCAATCGTCCAATGTCAATTTGGCAACCTCTTCCAAAGGCTTAACCCCAACTCAACTCAGGAATACTTTCAAAAAAACTCGCAACCAGAGAATCTTCAAAGATAACGAAGCTTGTGTACTACTTACAAGATCCGGAATCAAATTGAACCTTATTGATCTGTTTGATGACTTACAGAGATGTAGTAGCCCTTAGAAGAGTCGAAGTCCCGTCTGTCAGTTAACTACAATTTTCATACAACTAAAGAAACGCCCCAGGTACTGTACTGGCCCACAGGTACGCTTCCATAATACTTGACCGATAGACGATGGGTTTAAGTCCGCCAACAAAAAGGGTACATCCGCCCTATTAGTAGTCCCCATTCGAGCCTTTTGCTCGTTATATCAAAGAAAAACTCATCAACTCCAAGAATTGTTGCCGATTACAGGCAAATTAACGCAGATACGGTGCTGGACCGCTTCCCCCTACCATGTATCAACGATATCCTCTCTGCGCAGGGAAAATCAAAAATTTTCAGTACTCTCGATCTTCTCGACGCATACCATTGTCTGAAAATCGAGGAAGAGACACAACAGCTACTAGCCTTCCCCACTAACCGAGGTCAGTATGCGCCAACAAGACTCGATTTTGGTTGGCCAACGCACCACCCGTCTTCGCCAGAACGATTGAAATGGTGTTGTTTCACCTCTTAGGTGAGACATGCCGAGTATTTTTGGACGATGTCTTGATACTGGGTGAAATATTAAAAGAACATTTCGGCAACTTAGAAAAGGTTTTCCAATAATTTCGAAGGAATATGATGAAAATCAAACTTGCTAAATGTAAATTTCTCCGGACCAGTCTCTTATTTCCGGGTTTTAAAATCTCCAAAGACGGGATCTCACCTGATTCCATAAAACTCCAGACCCTTACTACATTCAAACCCCCTACTAATGTATCATAAACCATATCTCTACTCGGCTTCCTGAACTACTTTAACCATCTGATAGACTCCTACTCAGTCCTTGCCAAGCCTATAACTAAACTGCTACAAAAAATGCAACATTTTTCTGGGGACCCGAGCAAGAAAGAGCTTTTCTTACCTTAAAAGATAAGCTATTACTCCAACACCAATCACGATTCCCTTATTACTCCAAGGAATTTTACATCAACACTGATGCCTCTAACCTAGTGCTCGGTGCTGTACTTTACCATTTAGATGAAAATTGCAAAGAGAAGCCATTATCTTTCATCTCCAGAGCACTAAACAAATCCGAGGCTAATTATAAAACAATTGAACAAGAAGCATTGGCAATAGTCTTTGCTTTACAAAAATTTAAGAATACGGTGTTTGGTTATCCGCTTGCAATTATCACGGATAACCAACCGTTAATTCATCTCATACTCCATAAGCAGCTTATCGGAAACTTAGAAGGATGGAATTTATTCATAGAGCATTTTGATCCAACGATCATTTACAAACAAGGCATACTAAACATTATTCCTGACTATTTAAGTAGATATCCTCCCACTTGCTCTTATTCTTTTGCACAAAATACCGTATTCCTTACTAGAACTATCCCTTTGACCAAAGAAAAAATAGTAAATGAGCAAAAAATATATAAACGTCTTAAAACACTCTGTGAATATGCAAAACCCATAATTTCTCATAACAAACCACTTTCAGAACAAGACATTCTTGCTGACACTTACCCCATGATTTAATCGATGATATTTTACATTATGCAACGTAGTCTGGACGATTCCTTATCCAATCTCAGATACATTAATCCACACCGTCAATTGAACACTCCCATGCCTTCCTAGCATCGGGACACTGCGGAACGAAAAGAACCGAATATCGAATTCGAGAAAGATGCATTTTCCCCAAATTACACTCACTTACTCATAAATATTGTATTATATGTCCTCCCTGCCAAAACATTAAGGGAAATACTCCCAAAAACGTCCCCAAAAAGGCATACCCCCTCCCTTATGAACCTTTTTTCAGAGTCCACCTAGACATTTTAGGGCCTTTGCCCCAATGCAAAATTACACATTGTAAATACATCCAATGCAAGAAAGACTCTCTTACTAGGTATGTTGAACTTGCCCCCCTAAAACAATATACTTCCAAAGACATTGCACAGGTTATCCTGGAAAGGAGAATCTGTCGCCATTTCACTCCGGAGGTAATCATATCCAATCGGGCACCGGAGCTGATCTCCAAACTTTTTAAAGAAATATTTGCCCAATGATGTATAAAGGCAGTAAGCATAGTTGTTTGACACGCCCAGAATAATGCCTTAGTTGAAAAAGAAAATCATTAGATAAGCAATTATCTACGGCACTATGTTAATCCCAATCATAACGACTGGGGTCAATACATCCCAATCACACAAACTGCCATAAACGCAACCTACCGCTTGGTACTTCTCAACATTTTCTCCTTTACACATATAATAAAAGACTCCCTTGGCATCTTCCAAACTATTCTTCCCTTTTACTTCTACACAACCACCCCTAAACACATAAATGAATATGTTGATGAAATAGCCGAGCGAGCCACTTAATTAGGGATCAAGCTGGAGAACACTTACAAGCAGAAACAGAAAAAAAAATCCTAAAACAACTACCATAATTTTGTACTACCCAATGAAAAATAGCGATTTAGTTTACATCTTGTTGACGTCTAAAGCCCAACACTCCCCAAGACTTGCCCAAATGGACAGGTCCTTATAGATCAATCAGTTTGTTCCTATAACAAACTGGTTACTTCCAATGTATTCGCTCTCGAGATCTTTCATTGTCCACAGGGATAATGTAAAAATATCGAAAGTTACAGATAATTTCCAACCTCTTTCCCACCAACAACCCCACGGCGACCTACACACAAAAACAAGACCACCTCCTAAAAAAATACAACATATTATAATTCCACAACAAACCATACGAAACATACTATATACTATACACGCCCCACCAAACACAATATTCCCAACACAAACCCAACAATGATCACAAAGTCAACCACCAACTACACCTACAACTCCTTTACACACTCATTCACTCCCCAGACAAAATTTACAACAAAGACAGTTATTCCAATATGAAGAAACTGCATCACCAGAACAAATTTCTCCAACAACATACAGACCCCCTTTGCTACAAAGACAACAAATACTACCCGAAGAACCCATTTCCCATGAAGCATCCTCCCATGCACATATAAAATCACCTACACGAGATTTCCAGATCTTACCATCCCCTCCAAAATTACCCATTGTACAAAGACTTACATCACCACCACCACCACTACCACTACCACCACCACAACTCCTTCCTAGATTTTCTTTAGATGACCCTCCAACCTTACCCCCCCCAAAGCTTCTTCTTAAAAAGCAGTCCTACCACAACCCACTCCTTTAGCAGAGATATCCCCACTCACTCCTCCAAACACTTTTGTGAATGATCCATCCTACAAACCTTCCTTATCATTCTGAAATCCTGGCATCCCATACCCCATGCAATTACGAAACAGACAACAACCTGCGACTATCATGAGAGGACAAAGAGAATATCTTTTACCTCCTACACAAACATTTCCTACAGGTAGAAGTCATCCACCTCCAAGACCTCCCCACCAACATAATTTTTTTTTCCTTTTCTCTCTCCCAGGGGAACATCACATTTTTGAAAACATGTGTGAAACATAATAACATCTTTGAAACAAACACCTCAAAGACATTATTTTTAAGAAACTATCTCCAACAGTTCTCAGAAATAAATTAAAATTAAAACCAGAAAATTTTAAAGACAAAGAAATATTAAGATTTTTCGAACTAGTTAAATTATATCTTAAATATTAACAACATAATCAAGTTCATATTCCTCAATTTTTATTATATCTAAATACTAACAACATAATCAAGTTCAATATTTTTCATTTATTTAATAACTTAAATACTAACAACATAATCACCCCCAAAAAGAAATTTACCATCACATAACCCTTGAAAATACATTCCCAAATCTCACATTTCTTACATTCTCCACAGTTACATTACATTAAAGAACACAGACAAACATCCATCCGTTCTACACTTTAAATCGACACTATCCATTAATCCTAATTTAGAATCCATTTACATTGATCCTAGTACTCTAGCATTGAAAATAAGAACATTCCTTTGAAAAAAATATTAAAAAATTCTTTTTCCCCCCGAGCCGGGTCTATTTTGCAATTAAATATGCATTCCATTGCAAATAAACAATCCGTATCAAAAATATTAAAATATTTTTAATTCGATTCTCAAAATTCTCTTAATTTTCGACTTTTTCATGAAGTAAAAATAAACATCTACACGAGGTCCATTTCCATTTTTATTACCATTGAACATGACTACGCAAGTTTTTCTATTGTTTTATCTCAGATTCCTTTTTTTACGATTCGATATATTTTTTTTTCTCTTTATATTTAGTTTTTTTTCAAATTGCTTCAAGCTATCTCTACACGTTTTTAGATTTTTCAAAATACTTATGAAAGGTAAATTAGCTAATAGATCATGCTGTTAAAAAACCTAAACGCAAAATGCAAAATTTAAAATAAATTGATCTTCTAGCTAATGTATTTTTAAATTAAGGAGGAAGACTCTTTAAATGATAAACATTTTTATAAACTTCTGAAAAATTTAACTAACTCTATTTTTATTGGGTCTGACAAGCCACAGTTTTCGATTTTTAGGACATTCTAATTCTTTATTTTAGGTTTCTCATTTATACCTTTTTAGTCCGCTTTGTTTAATTATTCAGCGACATCTTTCCAGTGGAGGTGTTTAACTAAAAGTATCTATTCTCATACCGATAAGTAGATAATATGAACAAATTTTTGTTTTTATTTTCATGTTCGATTCGCCACTTTTCGATTCGGATTAGTTGCTTTAGCTCGATTTGTTCGATTTAGTTTTTTTGACTTAATTAAATAATCTTAGTTTCTTTAGATAATAAATGATCTTAGAAATTATAGACCGAACATTAATATAGATTTTCTGCAAAAGTACAACTAGATAATTTTTTTTCATAAGGACAACGAGACAAAGCAACAAGTCTTGGTATTTCCTTTTCTTCAGAAAGTTCCTGGAATTTATTTTTATTACCTCTGACTATTGTTCATTCTATCTATCTTCTGAAAATCTAACTACCGCGAGAGAAAGTAAATGCCTCTATCTCCGTTTCAACCCTCTCTCTTATTCTATGGTTATGTCGTAGAGTATATGCGTGTCGAAAGCGAGTGAAATATAGAAATATATTCTTTTTAGCTACTATGTTGTATAAAACAGTAAATAGAACAATTATAGAATTCAAATGATGGATCGAATTCTAACTCTCATCACGCGCTGAGATCACAAAGCAACTGTTATCTGTTTTATTCTTATCCAGCGCTAACCCCTTATGTGTAATAAAACGCTACACATATATTATCAATTGCAACATTTTTCTGTGTGTCAAAGAGCTTCTGAATAATACTGCGTTACATTTATAAAGAGCGAATTATGTAATTTATATTATTACTCTAATTTGAATTTAAGATCTAATATTATATATATATATATGTAATCAGTAGTCGATCCTAACTATAATAGATGCTGATATATATTATATATATATATTGCAGCTAAGCAATCAATTCTCGATGAATAAAACAATGAAGAGTAAATATTTGTGAAACTGCTTCTTTTATATGAGCTATAAATCCCCGATATCGACCTATAAATCTATAGCTGGTGCGAGCTCCCAATTCTAGTTAGCACACATAGGCAATAGTATAATTTCTTAATTGAGTGAAATATGTTTTATATAGTATATAGGTTAATTATGAAGAAAATTTATTTATAAGAAAAGTAACCTTAAAAAATTGTTGAACCTTTTGGGTCAAGAATCATTTTTTCCGCAAGAAGATAACTTACTTCAACAATATCTTTAGTATGAAACTTATATATTAATATATATAGTACAATGAGATGGGGACCCGTGCGTTTGAAGTCGATGCGCACACCAATGCTAATCGTGATTATACGACATTAACAAAGATTCATTATCACGTAAAGTTGACTCAACAAATTGCAGAGAAAATTCTGTTTTTTAAGTGAATCTTTGTTATGGAAATATATTCTTTTGTCACATATTTACCTATCTATAGTATTCATTAGAGTCTATACCGATGTAGATCAGTAGCGTGGAAGAGGAATATTTCGAGTTGTCTCTATAACAATGTTTATACCTATAAGGCAAGAGCATTGGACCAACCATACCTCTCCCACTTGAAATACGTGGCGAGTCTAGGACAGGCGAATTTCAATTGCGCTTACGACCTATTGATTTTGTCGGCTGTGTTCTTGCAGCACGATGAGTGCTAAATGCTTCTATCATATGTATCGAAGATATTTTACAGATACACAATAGCACACCACGCGCGCTGGAATCGCTGAACGCTGTCTGTAGCCGCTGAATTTCTTGGTCAACATCCTCTTTAGCGCGCGCGCTGATACCTCTACCATGTCACTGATTTATTTATTGATATAATTTTATATTATTACGAGTCTATATGGTACAAATTTCTGCCGTGAAGAGTATCCGAGTCAAATTAACACATTTACTGTTGATCTAGCCGATGTCATAAGTCAATTTTTACGTATTTTTCATACGTAGTAAAATGAAGGCTTCATTGCTTCATTTGAGAATTTTTTTCACACGAGATTACACCCAAAAAAAACGATCGATATGTCTCTGTCTCTCGCACATCTACACGTAAACACTTGGTAATCCCATTATATATGCGACTCTATTCGAAAATAAATTGTGCCGGAGCAACGGTACTGTTGTTTTCCTATCTATATTTTGAGTAAACCGTATAACCTCATCGTTAATACGATAGTTTAACAATAGACCATGCATCCCCAATTAGGGGTAGATGCTGGCTCTCAGAACAATTAAATAGTTGAACGGTTAGAGATTAGCTATGATATATACGTTATATACAATCTTCATATAATAGGTTAATCTACGAGTTCATATATGTTAAATAAAGCCGTACAACATCCCAGTCACCCCAAACCCTGAATAATATTGAACATTTATAGGCTCATGTTCATTATCCCTGTTTCTTAATGAATATGTAAATTACCTCGAATAACAAGAAAAAATATAAAAATAAAAATACATCAAATAAATTATGAAATAAAAAAAAAAATTTAAAATAAGATCTTCAATCGTTCTTTTACTAAAAAACAATTTCAGAATTTAAAATAAACTAAAAAATTAAAAATAGTTTAATAAATATTTTTTACTAAATAAAAAATAATCAAAGAATTGAATGATATAAATAAATTTACTTTATTCTATTAATTTATTGTTTTTATAACTTACTATAAAATTTACGTTATTATTATCACCTAATACACAAAATCGAAATAACACTTGTCACTACACAACTAAACAAGAAGAATAATAATATCACAGCAGAGTAATGCAGATCAGGAATCCCTAAAAAGTCAAACATGCGCCCATTAACAACTTGTCTCTGATGAATCTATGTGTATTCAGAAATCTACATTATTTGTCCAAGTAGTTTTTAAATAAAACTTTGTTTCGTAAAAATCAGGATTTTTTTTTTTTAAATGTCAAATATGAGTGCTAGTGATCTATTGACGACCTATTTTAATCAATTTTGCTTCAGCATCTCAATATTAATTTTATAGTTAATAAGCAAGCTATATATATGATTTTATATAAACTTCTATCCCATACTGACATTCTACAAAAGTAAAATCAAGTATATAAATAATCATAACAACAATTTCGCAAAAATTAAACAATCCTCTAGCCAAACGCAAATGAATTAATTCTATCTATCGATGTATTCTCAACACTTGTTCAATTTTGTAACGTATTATTGAAATTTTAAATACACTATTTGCAGAACTTGTTTCTCCATATTTTTACATAAAAAATTTATATTTGCAATGATTTGCAAAAGACCTATAAATTTCATTTAAGAATTAGGATCGAATATAAAAAAAAAATTCATTAACCAACTCAACTATGTCCCACATTACATCCTATAGATGAATCTATTGATCATTTGATTATCATAATAGTCTATACATTATTCGAGTAAGTATATTTAGGATATTATTCATTAAGTGCATATAAATAAACAAAATTCTTTTATATTAATCACGATGTTATCATCGAATCATATTTAGGTAAAACACGATTTAAAAATGAGTTTCACATTTAATATAAATAGTAGTTACTATACTTGATGACATACTATATTACTTAGAACTATGAAATATTGTCAACAACTGATATAACGTAATCCTACGATCAATCAATGAATATACCACTAGAAATAAACTGTTCTTTACAAATTAACTCAATCTTAATTATCAACATTAATCTTAACAAACACATGTAATAATATTATCTAAGCTATTACACTGCGTGAGCTACATCCGCCCCCCTCACACTTCTCTTACTAAGCAGCGCCCCGTTTATGATCTCTTCATAATATCACTCCAAAGCTACTAATCAGAAGTTTTCATAATCTGCCAAACAAATGGGGCAATCGATTTTAATCCAAGCCACAGGGATATTTTAGTCGACGAACATTTGGGAGTACCAAATCTTGCGCATACTAGTACAGTACAAAGATATTATCTCTTGAACGCAGTGGCAAGGTTTGGTTTTCCCAACTACCTGGCGCGATTAATCGATCCCCCTTGTGGTGCGTATAATTGTTGGAATTTCTATTAGGATGTGGCGCGTACGTTAAGATCAAGGGAGGGCAATGAGGGGGGCGATGAGAAGAAAAATAGAAATTATATTTATTTTTAATAAAGAATAAAAAATTAAAGTTATTTCTTTATACATAACCTAATAAATACCTAGATAATTAATATATAATATATGTTTATTAGTAATAATTAATGAATATATAGTAATAATATTATAGGTATATATATATAATATAAGTAATACTAAATAATTTAAGTATTATTAATATATATTATTTTATATATATAGCTATATATATAAATTAAATTCATGGGGGTAATAAATAATAATATGATAGCAAATCAAGTATAGTGAAAGTTCAAGATCGTTTTAGAATGATACCTAAATATAAAACAAGATGAAGAAAAACATCAGAAAGCTTTTTCCGTTTTCTATCGGAATATGCTTAATTCATTTTATTAAATTATGGTAATCGACAGATAAACAAGTATGGAGTTCTTCGAGAATTAAGGTTAATGTAATATGAAAGTAGTGCTTTCGTATAATTTAAAGATTACATCATAATGATATTCTGACAAATTTAAAGAAAAAATAATATAAATATACACATCATATTTATATTTAAAGAAAATATACCATATTTCATCTCGTCACGTAATTGTCTCGACAGAATGTGTTTTGGTATAGATATATGTAAAACATATTAACTGTTGTCTCAACACATGAAAACCATAGTGTATTTTGTCCACGTTCTATAACTTACCTGTATATTTTCTTGGATATTTATAATTTCTGTTTGCGGCGCGCAGTGCATGAGAGTTATACATTTTTTTAACTGACTTTTTGTTATGTTAAATAGTACGTATGCGAGTAACTAATATTAGTGAAGTGATTAGAGTTAAGCACTGTATTTGTTTTAGTTTATGAATTTAAATATATATAATATTAACCTTTATATTACTAATATTATGTATTTTTATTTTATTATATATATTATACGTTATATATAATAATCAATAGTATAAAAAAATAAAAAATAAAAATTTTCATTTTCGTGACAAAAAACCTTCAAATAAGACAAAATAATAATTTAAAAACACTGAACTTAAAAAGAGCAAGATGTGTAGACGTTAATCATTGTTAAATCTTAAAAATTTGACAAATTAACTTTTGTATTAATATTTTTACTTTATTTAATTTTCAAAAAAAAAAAAATTTCTGACTTATCTTGCCCAAAGTCCTATCAACAATAAATCCTAAAACAATACCAAAAATAACTTAGATTAAAAGGTCTTTTCATAACATGCCCTTTTGCCAAACGCCTTTTTTTCCCTTCGTTTAATAATTTACAATTTTTTAAGCCAAAAGCAAAATTTTATGTGGTACATAATAGACATTGCCATCTAAATTATTTTAATTATATCAAATGGTGTTTAGTAGTTATTGCAAAATTAAAAAGTTGGGCCATCACTCACAGTCACTATATATATCACTATATTATATATATATATAAGTCTTCTTCTAATATATTATATAATATATATATATAAATAAAGCACTATGATATCTATAAGTACTAAGACCAATCAAAAAAGAAGAGGAGAAATAATAATTAGGTCAAGGTTTACTTCAACGAAAATAAATCTACCAAACTCACCCTCCAAATAACATCAGATATAAAAGCCTATATATAATATAATAATATTATAATTACTATATTATATAAAATATATTATATAAATATATCATTTAATATTATAATATTAAATATAATAATTAATAAAATAGATATTAATATAAATTTATACAAATTGTTAAACATTAATTTGAATGCCCCAGTCATAAAAATTCCCACTTAAAATGTTTATTACAGGTGCCCTACTTTATATTATTATTACTGAACCTATATCAAATTATTTGTATTATACGTTACGAAGAAAGTTTTTAGTTAAAAGCTCGGAATCGCCATAATGAAATGTAGTACAATTATTCCGGTTATGGGAATAATGGTTGATAATGGAAAATTTATTCAAAACTTGGATTAGAAATATGCCAATAACTAATTCTACCATTGAATTAACACGTCTTATATAATATATATATAAATATATATATATATTATCTTTAATTTTATAATATATATATATAACATTGTACATAGTATATTTTTATAAAAATATTATACAGATATATATAATATTATAAAATTTAGTTAATAGTAATAATAATAATTATTATATATTATATATAATAATTAATATAATATATATATAATATTATTAAATTATTAATATTTATATATTATAATATAATATATTATATATATAAAAATTCTTATACACAGATTGTAATTCAGCGTAAATTGGCATAGAATTGTGAATATGAGACCAAATATTTCTTAAAATGTCCTAAGGTATTTTCATTAAAAAATCTATGAAGAATAAAAACAAATCTTATAAAAATATTCGACAAAAATATTTGTAAAATAACTGCAATTCATTAGGACTTAATATTTTTTCAGTCATTAGAAAAGCTTAATTTTATATTTTTTTGATAAAATAAATTTTACAAATAAGGATAAAAAGGATCTGGCCATCTCTACATAATAAGTATTGCAATCATAAAAATAAATTTATTATTATAGTTAGCAGTAGAGTTAAGGATTTCGTTCAAAAATCTTGTGGGTTGCCGTAAGGAAAAAAAAGAAAAAAGAGGTCTGTTAAGAAACAAAAAAATAAATTAAAAGGAGATCTTGGGAAAACAAACGATAGCTACTATAAGTCTAAGTAAAGCCCGTGATTTGCAAATACCTTTTCCCTACAATATAAACATGTCAAAATACTGAAAAGATATTGAAATTTATTCATACTATACTTTAAATATATATAAATATTATATATATATATATATATTATATATATATATATATATATAAATATATATAGTATATAGATAATTTATATTAGTTATATAAATATATATAATATAAAAAGATTTGCATTTTCTATTATGTGTATTGGAATTTGGACTATTATAGTAACATTCAGATGATTACAGGCTGAAAGATCGATTCACGATATATTTGATGAGAAAACTGGAAGATTTATCTAAGCAAAAGTTGTCAATGTGTTATAAGTAAATAAGAGAATCGTCCATAACAAACACACCTAATGTAAAATAATTATATGGCATCAAAGCACAAAAATGGTCTCGAAAGATAGTTAAACCTTTAATAGAACAATCATACATTAGAACTGACTGAAACTACTGAGTATTCAGCTAGAATTTGTATCTTAAGGTAATCCTCAATAATAAAGGTTCTTGAACAACCAGACTTTCACAACTATTTCCTAACAAGCTTCGATTACAAATTAAGAAACTAATAGCAAAATGAATGTAACTTTCATAGAAATATGGCAAAACTAAAGAAATATATAAATAAATAAAAGTGAAGTCGATAAACTTTAAGTTTAATTTCTATCTTCTTATCAATAAATAATTCAATGGATTAAAAAAAGATAAATTGAAAAATCTCCTGCACTTGCAGTATATATTTAGGCTCAATTTACTTTATTATTAATGTCATTATATTAAGGTTCATAGTCTAAGTAGTTATCCTATAATGGAGATCTCAATATTCAGTCTAATATCATGGTCAATACAAAGGACCATAATATAGTATAAACTATGCATCAATACATAAGTTATTCAGTTAAAAATAACCAATTTTAAATTTCTAATTCGACCGTAGATATAAAAAAAAGATTAACATTAACAAAAACAATAAACCCATTAGAGCAAACTTTTGAATTAAACCTCTTCACCCATAAGCCTATACTTGACGCAGACTCATCAAATTATTCACATGATTTGAGACCATTATATAATAAATAACATTTAATATGAATGAACATGGTATAAAAAGTGTATTGTAATTAGATCATCGCCATATCAACATAGATATCAAAACTCTCTAAACATTACTCACATCAAATAAGCCGGATATTATAAGAACACCAATCATACAGTTACACAAGTTATGGAGCAACAATGTTACTGAGAAAGCATATTTTCGTTATCTTAGCAAAGTTGTCATTGCTTACCAGAAACGATATAGCACAATGCTCCGATTATGCCGCCGTTTTTTGCCAGATTTATGCGTCAATAAATCGTTGAAATGAAATAATGCCTCACCCAAATACACTATAGTATTACCATTAATCACAATGTAATGTTGCTATTCCGTGCCTTCTCGGAAATTTAGCACTTTCTCTTTCGAGTATAAATATGAAATGATGTATGAAAAAGCGTAAAAATCCAAAAAAAATTGGCGAATCTTTACAAAGTGCCTTGAAAAATCATACTGTCGAATATGTTAGGCTGCTTGACTTAAATGGAAATGAGGAGCAATGATTGTCATTAGTTCACACACAAAGTCCATTACAAAGAATTACTAATTAAGATACGTATTTCATCCCTAAAGAGGACGATAAACCTTCTTATCAACCAATAATTTAATCAGTATTTTAATTATCGAACCATTGTTATATTTTTTATTTGTTATTTATCATATTATATATATTATTGTTGAAAGGATTGTAGTTGTTATTGATGTATGGATGTGCAACAAATGTATTTTAGAGTCCAGAGGATAAGCTTTTCCATAACAAAGCACTTAGACTTGTTCTTGGAAGATTCTTTCGGACTATAACATTCCTTTGCCACTTAAGTGAACTTGTAGGTTGAAAGTGGATATTTGAGTTGAAACAGTTTAGATGTTAAGAATTTTAGATCACTTTCACTACTAAAATTAATATTTTCTTTGGATTACAACTTTGGCATCTTTCAAAATTGATTACAATGATGTTATGTTGGCAATATTTTTATCATTTTTGAAAATGACTTATTATAAATGAAAAAAAATAGAAGACTAATTTTGGGAATTCCTCTCCCACAGTTTAGCACTTTTTTTGTCTTTTTCATGTTCAATCATTTTTTAGTGGGGGGCGGGGTGTCATTTATGGTTTATTTTCTGTGGTGTAGTTTTGTAAATCTTACTGTATTTGCATTTTACAATGATATTGTAAATAGAAATTGATGCTCATTAAAAAGTTCAAGAATCCTTGTAGTGCAAGTTTGTTAATATTAATTTGCATAAAAGTTTTTGTAACTATAAAACTTATGGAAGTTAAGTTCACTGTCAATTTATGAGAACAACTATATATTAATTAAATTTTATTTGCCAGAAAAATTAATTTTATATTTAAATTTTTATTTTGGAGAGAGTCAATTTTAGAAAACTTATTTTATTTTAAATAGTATTTGTGATTTGGTTGTATTATATCACGAAATTTTGTGGACACACAGTTTTGCCTGAATATAAGTTATAGAATGTATCAGGTTATCTGGAATTAATAGTATAATAATATAAATAAAGATGTTATTTTTCTTTTTCTGTTTTCTATTAAAAGGGTAAAAACCACAAATAATGATAACAATATTATAATAAACTTACAAGTTTATGTATTTTCAAAAGCACCATAATAAAAAATTTAAAAAAATCAGATGTCAAAAATTAAGGTTATTTTATAGAAAATCATATATATGCCGAAAAAATAGAAACATCTATTTCAAATAGCTGATTAAAATATAATAGTTAGGATATATTATATATAATTATTAACTAAGTTATAATTATATAATAATATACTCTAAACTTTAAGATAAAGTATTAACAGGTATTAATTATACTATAAATATTATATATATATTATGATATCTATTAATCTATATATATCAATATATATTATATATACTATATATATATATATATATATACTTATAAAATACTTCTAGAATAAGTTCATACTTATTAGTATCTTTTTATAAGCCCTTTTAATATACTATTAGATATTATATAATATATATATATAAAAAAAAAATATATATAATAAATATAATATAGAGTAGATAGATTATATAATTTTAGCTATAAATATAATATATATATTAAAGTATATATACTATATATACTAGATAATTATCATAATTTATATTATATAATATAAATATATCTATGATAATGTAAAAAACTTCCACCAGTATTATATTTAATAATTAATGTTATATATATATATATACTATTATATTATAATGAGAAACATTTATAATATATCTCCATAGTATATAACATAATTATGAGATATATATATTGTATATAATAGGATTTATAAGCTAGATTTTTTTAATTTTATTTTTAGAAAAATGTGGTTTTGAAGAAACAACAATTTTTATTTTATATATATATTTTTTTTACAATATATATTGTTTTACTAGTTAATATTGTTTTTTTATTATTATTATTTAGAGCTAATTTCATTTCTAATAGTTTGGAGAATAATTTTTTCACCATAATTATACTGTATAAATAACCGGTTTTAAATGGTTACAAGTTAGGCATGATCATTTTTGTTTTCCTTTTTTTCCCTTTTTTTTTATAGGTTAAATTGATTAAAGAAAGAATTTCTTATATTTAGGTTGTATTCCAAACATTGAAATAATTTTTAATGCTAAATATTTATATTTGAATAATCTTTAAAAAAAAAAAAAGAAGAAAAAAAAAGTTCACAATAGTATACCAGGCTGCATTCCTGCACCATTAAGCAAGTTATATATACAGTACGATTTTGTAGAGCAAAAACTATTCTCTAAACCTTTAGTAAAAAATTATCTTTTAAGTAAAAAAAAGCAATGTAAACTAGTGAAATATTATTGTATAATGTAGAAAAGAAAAAGAAAAAGAAAAAAAAATCTGCGATCATTTGAAGCATGAACCACTATTAAAACGGTTGTTAGTTTAGGTGTCATAAACTCATTTCTACCTTGCATAAAACTAGTTATGAAGGTTTTTCAACTTTTATGAGTAAAATCAGAATCTTTGTTGTATTCGAAAATGAAAATTAGTGATGACATGCCTTTAGATTCTTCTCATAGATGCTATTGAGAAGGAAAGGGTAAGAGATTGAAAAAGTAGAGAAGAATAAAGGCATGTCATCACTAATTTTCATTTTCGAATACATCAAAGATTCTGATTTTACTCATTAAAAGTTTGAAACCTCATAACCTAATGTTTTATGCAAGGTAGAATGAGTTTATGCACCACTAAAATAAAACCCACCGTTTTAATAGTGGTTCCATGGCTTCAAATGATCGGCTCAGATTTTTTTTCTTTCGTCTTTATCGTTTTCTAGCGATTATACAATATATATTTCACTAAGACATTTATCATTGCTTTTTGTTACTTAAAAGATAATTTTTTACTAAAGGTTTAGAGAATAGTTTTTGCTCTACAAAATCGTACTGTATATATAACTTGCTTAATGGTGCAGGAATGCAGCCTGGTATAGCTCATTGTGAAGTTTTTTTTTTCTTATCCTTTTTTTTTTAAAGAATTATTCAAATAATAAATATTTAGGCATTACGAATTTAACTTGTCAACTGTTGGTAACAGACTAAAATATAAGAAAAATTCTTTCCCTTTAATCAATTTAACTCTATAAAAAAAAAGGGAAAAAAATGGAAAACAATGCATCATCGCCTACTTCGACCATTAGTCTAATCTGCGGTTAGTTTTATACAGTATAAAGTGCTTTTATGTTGATACAAAATTATTCATCCTCAAACTATTAGAAATTGAAATTAGTCTCTATAATATATAATCATATTAATAAAAAAATCAAATATTTAA
>JABUQX010083461.1:27500-42294 GCA_015478945.1 Trachelipus rathkii | reverse complement strand
CGTAGTCAAGAAGGGGAAAAAAATCCACCCAAAGCTACATATACACTATTACACCTTTTTCTCCGCCTTTCTCACCAAAAGTCAGATTTCTACTCCTTCAAAACATTGTACTGACTCAACCAAACTTTTTCTCGGTCTCCACCGGCCCGGTCGGTTTTTCCAACACACTCGCCATATACATTCGCTAATCCAACCCCGACTATCAATTCATCCTTTCCATTTGACCAAACCATCTCAACTAACTTTCATTTCTCTCATTTACCCCTCTTCACACCACACCACTCTCTAAATACGTTCTTTCCTTTCTTTATCAATTCTCTCACACCTAGCACACCCCTAAGATTGTCCATCTGAACACATGAACTTTAGATCTATACTCTTATTCCAGACCATAGTTCACTTACTTACAATAAGCAACAGGTAAAACATACCTCATGTAACAACCCTAGCCACACTCAAGACTTAGTCCTTTACAATTCACCAACGATTTTAATGCACCAGCCACCTTCTTCCATTCCACAACTTTCCTACTACACTCTGCTCGTCCGTTTCGTCCGTTCCCAACATATACCCTAAATATTTAAACTAGACCACTTGTTCCAGTTGCTCACCAACATAACTTCACATTGAGGAGTGTCCTCACTCACAAAAATAACCTTACTCTTTCCAGCGTTTACTTTTTCAAGCCCCTCCTTTACACACCCTCCAATCTCTCTACCAATCCTCCAAACTCTCTTTCAGATTCGCACACAGAACGCAAATCATCGCATATATAGATTAGGGGCCTCCACTCATCTCCATTTCTCCACCATCTAACACTATTTTCCTGCATCCCCACCTCGAATTCTTTCTAACCCCATCCATATACACAATTTGATATACCAAGGAGACGTACACTAACCTGTCTTACTCGCTGTTAATCCTAAAAACAATCACCATTGACATCCATTTATTCTTACACACGCTTCACTATCGTCATTACATACTTTTGACTCCATTCAGAAGCCTCCACCAACACCATATATGCACTACACCTGCCATAAACCTTCCCTTTAACTCTATCTACGCCTGTTTGCAAATCCATAAAACCTAAAATACAATTTATTTTCTTCTCCTCATTTTTCTCAATCATTTGTTTCAGAGTAAAGTTGATCAACACAACCTCTACCACTCCTAAACGCGCCTTGTTCTTCCCATCGTGCCTTCAGTCACTCGACGACTCTTTCGACCAAAATAACATATCTTTCCCTACAACACTCAATAACTTTATTCCCCTATAATTTCTACAGTTCCCCTTATCTCCCTTACCCTTATATAGGGTACTATTACCGCTCTCCTCCAATCCCTCGGAACTATACCCTCCATAAACGCTTTATTACACAATTTCAAAATCCAATCAATCACCATCTCGCCTCCGTTCTTGATCATTTCACCAGTAATTTCATCTATACCTGCAGATTACCATTCTTCAACTTTTTCACTCTACCATTACCTCCTCCTCCTTAAACTCATCCCCAAATACCTATTCCTCTTGCCATCAAACCACCCATTCCAACTATTCACCCTCTTCATTTACTGTTAATATTATGCAGATTTCGAAGTGTTCTTTCCACTCTCTCACACCATTTCTTCGTTACAAAAAGCCACCATCCTATTCCATATTCTAAGCAGATTCCCTTTCTCATTCTTAACCTTTCGCACTTCTTCCAAAAGAGCTTCCTATTCCCGTGTAAGTCCCCATTCATCTTCTTCCAACTGTTCATTTACCTATGTGTTTTCTTCCTACGTAATACATTTTAGTATGTCTTTCCTCTTATATAATTCCAAAGCATCTTTCTTTTGAGTACTTGCGTCATTTGCTTTTAGTACCTTCAACCCACGCTTCTTTTAAAATTTAACATCATTCATTACTTCTTCATTCCACCATTTCACCATTCATTCAACTTTCCAACTTTAACACATCCAATTCATCCTTTGCACTACTGACAATTGCTTCCTTCATTTGCCCCAGATTTGTTCAGTATCAACTTGTTCACATTCAACCGTTTTACTAGCGAGCGCTCTTACATCCTTACCCTTATTGTCTTGCTCACTTACTTCTCACTCTTTAATTTACCTACTTCCTTTCGTATCACCTCCTTCCATCCAAGCCCACTACTTATTTTACATAGACACCATAATTGATCCGATTTAATCCCATTCCTAGAAACCCCTAACTGTTTAACATCCAACACATACTCAACATCTCCTTCTTCATTATTATTATTATTATATTATTATTCCTATTATTATTATTATTATATATTATTATTATTATATTATTATTATTATTATATTATATCGGTATTGGGGTGATTGTGAAGAACTAGGTGCTGTTAGAAGTGGTAGAGGATGTGTAGTAAAATTTTTACCATTGAAAGGTAATGAGAAAAAGAGGAACTTTATTTAGGTTTTATGGACTTGCTGCAGACCGTCTTGACTGGTTATTAACGATGCCTGTGCAGGTGTTAATGAAAATTGAGTTGCTGGTAGGCTTCTGAATGGAATTAAATAGTTATGCATGTTGATCGTGCATACCTTCGAATCCTCAACAGAGTATAGCCACGAATAGTACATACCACCGACACCATAACACCACCTGAACCGACAATTCAACCAGACCTGAGAACAAATAAGAAGCAAAAATAAACCGAGCATCAACCCGATCACTATCACCAACAACTCAGGCAAACATCTACCTGTGCCCGAGATTGAATTGACTTAATATTAATAGTGGTGTGAGACAGGAGCGTATGTCTTCATGGCTATTTATTGTATATGGAGGAGTTGATAAGAATTAGGTTGGGCGGTGGAGAAAGGTGTTAGACTGCATGGGAGATTGTAGAGAGTGATGGGTGGGTGGCCTTGCTTGAGGCGCAGATGATTGTTTCGGCTGGGTGAATCTAACTGTAAAGTTTAGGATTGGTATGAATGGTTTGGCAGTGTAAAAGGTGGGATTGTGAAAGTAATGTAGAAGAGCAAAAATGGTGTTAGATGAGGAGAGACTGCAGCCGGGAAGTCATCTTGGATGGTAGGCGACTGGAACAAGTATCCCGAGTTTATTTAAATATTAGGCTATATTTTAGATGAAAAGGGATGGATTAAATGCCGAGTTGTGGTTATTCTTGAAAGTAGAAATGGGTAGGAAGAATGACTAGGTGCCGTTAATCCTTCTTGGTGAAATGCAAAACCCCAGACCACCACATCACAGACTAAGTCTTCAGGGCATCTAGGATATCGCCCTAGTGATTACCCGTGTTAATGTATACTAGTGAAACTATGTTGAACTATGGTGTGGAATAAGGTGCAGTCTGTTCAGATTCATAAATCTTATGGATCTAGAATGTATAGATAGGAGGAAGAATTGATAAATGAAGAGTGAGCTTGTTTAAAGTTGTGTGTGTGGGGAAGAAAGGAGTAAATGAGATAAGTTTTAAAATAGTTAGTATTTGGAAAGATGAGGTAGTCAATTGTGATGTAAGCGGTTGTATAGGGGTGAGTGGTTGGGAAGTGACCGGCTGGGAGACCTAAGAAAAGGTGGATGAGTTTCAGTAAAAAGAGTGTTCTGATGGATAAGGAAAGTAATTTAGTACAAGCGGAAAGATGGGCCATATAGAAGTAATGGTTGTGATTTTGTGAGGGGACATGGTTGTGGACTTGACCTAGAGATGAGCCATAGACAATGACGAGTATGACAGTGGTGATCTGTCGGGTGTGGTGAGCTTAGTGTGGATTTTGGTGCGAGGGGCTTCGCATTAAGGTATGGGAGAGGGCTTTCTTTTGATTTAGGTTAACGTTCTTTTCCCTACTTGTTTCATGGGCATTTTGTGCACATCACACCACTGTGTGGTGATGGTGATAGTGATATTATTAATAATTATTATTATTATTATTTTATTATATTATTATTAATTATTATGTTTATTATTATTATATTATTATTTATTCCGTATTATAGAATGTATTAAGTTATTATTATTATTATAATTAATTTAGAATAGACAAGGAGCTTATAGGATCTACTTAAGACAAAGGGATATGGAAGCACGTCTTCTTGATGGTAAACTTCAGTCCGAATTAGAACGACAAAGAAGAGATTTAGGACTTGAACATCGGTAATAATTTTTTTGTTTGTTTGTTTTTATATGTATGATTCAGTTTTGAAAGGTCTTGTAGCAAATATTCCATTACTTTCATCCAAGGTTTTCTTCTCTGATTTACTTCTCCTTTGGCAGTATGTTATATGATAATCCCTGTTTTCTTCTTCTTCTACGGTCACAGCCCGATGCGTGTTCGGATAAGCTCTTATTCTTGTAAAGTAGTTTGATCTATTATGCTTTCCAATTGTCTAACTGTAATCTCATGAATAAGATTATGCGTCTTTAGGCATATTTACTTATCATTAAAAAATAAAAAAACTAACTAAATTCCCCCCATTTGGAGATCATGTACATTTCCTAATCCTAAGTAACCAACCACATTTAGTAACTTTTATGACTGACGTCTGAAACTCTTGGAGAATTGAATTAAACATAGGAAGAGTTCTCTTTTTAGTACTTAGGTATTCATCCTCTCCCAGGGAGGTTATCTTGCATGTCGTGGGATTTAGTAACTTCATCCACTCTCTAAAGTCCTTCTAGAGCTTCTATTAGATCTGTTTTCACGGTGTGTTGGTTTTAATGCTAATTCCTGGAGTTTTACGTTTCCAGGAACATGATTTTTCACCCGTCAGTTTGGGCTGCATCACCCATTAAGTTTCTAAACACGAACTCCCTCAGAGTTTTTTCAGATCATACTTCTCGGATGCATTTTTTTTTAACGCTAGCCCTAGACCTGTTACAGCGACAGATAAAGAAAAGATGTTTGTGAAAGAAGTTCAGTGCAGGAGTGGAAGCTTGAGGACATTTTCTAAAATTTTTCACCAATCAAGTTTCCTATTGTGACTAGTTAATTGCTTCACTGGTTGATAAATGCCACTTTAATTATAATAATAATCACTTTCAAAGCATTGGATTTTTCCCCACCAAATTCTGATCTTTGTCCCTTGCCGTAAAATAATTATTAAAAAGTTTGGCACATTATTTTGGTATGTAAAATAACTTAAAATGAAAATCTATAATCTTTAAAATCGTGATTTTATTTATTTATTTTTTTTTAGTTATTTAAAAATCATCTGGTTTAAATCATTATATTTAAGCTACTTTTAAACCTGGGAAACTTAAGAAATAAGTTAAAGAAAAAAAATTATGTAAATGATAGACATTACATATAATGTTTTAAGAAAATTGCATTAACAAGAAATATTTAACTAGAATCTGACAACCTTTTATTAACGAAAATCCATCTATGAGCAATGATGAGTAACCTAATTAGTAAACACGCGATCAAGAGTGTAGGTTCCTTTTTATCAGTAACTGTACTAAACCTAATTGTTGGTTGTGTTTCCAATTGTAGTTTAATTAGTTTAACTCAAGCTACAGTTTTGCTGCTTTCACGGAAAAACATTATTTTTTTTTTTTGCAAAAAAAATAATTTTACCCTTGAACAGCGGCGAAGGCGATTTGGTAAAAAAAAACAAAAAAATAAAAAAAAGCAGATATCGCTTTTTTATTATTGGTATGAAAATTAAAAGGAACAGAATACGCTCACATTTTCCTTGGTAATTTTTTCATTATCTGAAATGGGTATAACAATAAATACATATTTTTTCAAAAAAAAATTGATATGTGATCAGTATAACATTTTCAGAGCATGTATAAGTTGGGGAAGATACACATTTTTGTTAAGTTTGAAATATTTTTTTGCTCGTTCACGGTGAAAATGTAAAATTTGGCCAATTTTTTTTTTTTAGTTTTTCCCTTATTTTAGAAAAAAGTAGTCTCAAGATTAAAAAAATTTTTCTTGAATCCGAAGCTCAAACTATAGTCAAAAAGTTGTATCGGATCATATGCAACAGAAAAAAAACTATAAAATTGCTTTACCAATGTAATGTATAAGTTGCATGAATGGTGTAACTATGAGATGTGAAAGATTGAGTTTGAAGAATTAAATTTTTGATTTCCTGCTGCGACTCTCTACTGACAATTAGAATTTGTGCCTTTTCAACGTTCAATTTTAGTTTTGGAATGTAGAGGTAACGAGAATTGAGATAGGAATATTTGGGCAGAGAGATCTTATTTTGATTTATTTAATATGCTTTTTATAATAAAATATACTGTGTATTTAAAAATACGGAACAGAACCGAAATTTTTTATTATGTTTTGAAATTTAAATTTCTTAAATTTCATAAATGGATATAATTTTTTTATTTATATTTATAGTTTTTTATTTACTTAAGAATTTGTTGGTATAAATTATTTCAATTTTTTAAATATTAAACTATTGATATTTTCTTTTTTCCTTTAAGGCATCGTTTGCAACAGCTTAAAGATGATTTGGAGACGGAATTGAGGACCCAATTGAAACGCCAAGCAGCTGCCCATTCGGACCATCTTGCCGATATGTTACACTTACAAGAAAGCCAATTAGAATCAAAGTCAGTAGATTTTAAGTAATTCTAGTTTGTAAATCAAATTTATACTTTTAAATTTATATCATTTAATATGTTTCATAAATTTGTTTTAAAGGTGGGAATCGAAATTACAGAATGACCTTCAGAATGAATCTGCAAAATATTACAGATCCCTTTCAGAAATTCAAGGAGATCTTAAGGGATTAAAAGTATGGATCAGTTTTAAAATGTTTCATAATTTTTTTAAATTTTATTCCATTTTGGTGGTCTTACTTATGATTGATTTATTTTATATATTTTCAGTCAGCCTTGAAATCCCGGGCGGATGCAGATAAAGCTGCTCGAGCTGCCCATGAGTTATGGTTAGCCTGTGAGTCTCTGAAAACTGCTTTAAGGTTAGATTTATTTTGTTGAAACTTGAAAGTATATATATATATTGTTGAGTGATGTAATTACGGGAAGAGTATTTCAATTAATAATAATAATTTAGTTATTTCTTAACCTTGATCGGATATGTTTTTGTTATTATTAGGCGTTGATGTTATATAAAAAAAAATATATTTTTTTGTAACCGTAGCTGACACAGTCCACAGTCGGGAAAAACTAGGAGGCGTAGCTGATTGCTGTGCTATAATTAGTTTTTTGCAACTTGCTAAAAGTCACCGATTTTCGAGCGCAGATATGTTTCCTCTTTTTTACCTATCTTCTTCAATGTGTAAACCAATATGTTCCATGTTCCAACTATAACGTCATTGTTCCAGCCAATGATATAGTCATAATATTATATATAAAATTTTTATAATATATTAAAATATATTTCATATATATATTTTTTTTTTTCATTTCATATCTTTTTTGTTTTTTTTCAATTTTTATGCACAAAATTATCATAAAAGAAATTGAAATCATTTTGTTTTTAAATATTCCAACCCAAACAACAATGTGAAACGATATATATATATATATATTATATATATATATATATATATATATATATATATATATATATATATATATATATATATATATTATATATATATATATATATAATATTAATATATATTATATATAAGATTAAAAAAAGGTTCTGATAATTTTATTCATTATTGTGTGCTTAGTCTCCGAAAGCCGGGAGGCCGTAAAACATAGTTCCAAACAAGGTTAAGAGACGACTTCCAGTTGAAAACAATATTAAGTTAGTTAGCTGATACTTTGATATTTACATCGGTATGAGAAGGAAAGTCTTTACGAAAGTACAAACAGCAATCATCAATGTAGTGAGAAAAGAAGAAAAGAATACCAACTTCTCTCAATATCCCTTCACTATATACTAATAATATATATAGTATATATATATATATATATATATATATATATATATATTAGATATGTATACTTATTGTACATAGATATTTTATATATATATATATACTTATTATATATATATATATATATATATATATATATATATATATATAATTTCACTTGTTATATTACAATTTTTTTTATGATTGTTCCCCTTATTTTGTTCCAATTCATGTAAGCATGATATGTACAAATTTTTTAGTCAAATTGAATAATATTAACACAAGGCGACTTGCCTTCAAAGTTATTAATTTTTTCCCTTTTATTGCCATTTCAGGTTTATCTCTTATATGGAAAATACTTGAAATAGTTTAAACTGATGACTCATAAAATTTTAATCTGTCAATACCCTTTGATGGAAATCGCTATCCCAGACTCTTAAAATAGCTTGATAAGTGTAATAAATGATAAAAAACTGGGTTCAAACTGATAAATACGATGTTAGTTTAAGCATGAACCAAGTTCTAGTTTGGATGTGAAATTGTGGTTTCTAAAACTTCTAAGATAACGTTTAATAATTTGTTTGAGATATTTTTACAAGTTTGCTGTTCATAATATCGACATGGAAGGAGACATTTTTTGCTGGTTATATGAAGCACCAAATAATGGGAATGTAAGCTTCCTTCAAAAGGAGACTACTTAAAAGTTTTATTTTATATGCTTGTGACGAAATTGAATCTTGATGAGAGTTCAGGCCTTGTAACTGATGAGTGCATCATATTTTGGAGAAAAACAAGAATTCCTATAGGAGAACGGCACATATGCAAAGTAAAATTAACAAAATTGCATAAAGAGTGACGTAAATTATTTAAAAAAACACATAAATAAAGATAGCGAACATTTTAAGGCGAAAGAAAAAGATTTTATTGAAAGTTTAGATGGTTTATTTGATATTACTCATCAAAATCCACTTCAAATGATAAATATTAATGAAGATAAGCAATTTTTACTGAAACAAAGAGAAATAGGACGTCCACTTTCAAAGTTGCTAAATAATATGAAACCAACTTATAAAGAAAAAATGAAAGTTGATCGTCACAAGCAGGAAGAAGAACGAAGACAAAAGCTTTATGAATTACCGTCAACCTCATCAGGTAAGATTACACTGCTTTTACTATAATATTTGTCGATGCAAACTTTTGTAGCAAATATTAAATTTTATTTAATTTTTAGGAACTCATATTTTTACAGAGTCCTCATCCTCCCCAAGTCCCGATCATAATTGGATAACAGATGAAGTAACCAAAACAACTATGCTTACCGTTCCTTCACAGAGAAATAGAGCACGAATAGAGATTTTAACGCCACGATTGGAAGCAATTTTAGACAAATGCAAAATCAGTGAAAGAGGTTTTGTTCATTTATTGTCATCTTTTCTAGATGTTGTCTCCTTAGATTCTTCAGAATACGTCATTAATCATACCTCAATTTGGAAAATTAGAGAAAAGTATCTTAAGTCGTATTCGGAAAAGATAAAGAAGGATATTTCTACATGTTTAATAAATGCAAATGCTGCAACAATTCGTTGGGACACAAAGATGTTTTCTGACATTGGAATATCATGTGACAAATTGGCAATCATTGCAACAGCTCCGGACATAGAACAATTATTAGCTGTTCCGAATATACCTGAAGGAATGAAGGAAGAGGAAAAGAAATACCTGAAAATGTTTATGAAATATTAGATAATTCGATATTAACATACAAGGTCCAATCGTTTGTGTTCGACACGACTGCATCGAATACCGGTAGACTAAAAGGAGTTTGTTCGCAGTTAGAAAAGAAAATTGATCGCAACATTTTATTTTTCGGCTACCGTCATCATATATCAGAGATTATTTGGGAAAAGTAAATTAACCCTTTCAGGACCAGCCATTCCTCTCTTTAAAAGATTTAGAGCTAAGTAGCCTAAAATTGATATTAGAAATTTCGTTCCCGGTATTATTAGGACTGATGTAAAAGAATTTTTTAAAGATAAGGTGCATGCAACATTTGCATAATGGGCATGGTTAACCTCATTGAAACTTTGTGATTATAAAAAGTTTATGGAGCCAATAATTGTATTTTTAGATGAAATTCCATCAGATGGAATAAAATTTAGGAAGCCAGGCTCATACACCATTTAGCAGGCTGGCTGGATGGACAAAGCCATTTATAGCTTAAAAATTCTTATTTAAAAATGAATTTACTTCAACTAGTAATGAAGAATCCTCACTGTTGAAGCTAACCATATCTTTACTAAAGTATTATGCAATGTATTGGTTCCATTGTTCAAATGCTGTTCAAGCACTTCTAAATGACTTTAAATTTTTGAGGGCCTTAAACAATTATAAAAATACTGATAACGTAATAACTGTTGTTGCCATCTGTAAATTTATAAATCTTTTATATTATCTAAATGATGAATGTGCATGGTTTGCCTTTTTGATAAAAGAATCAATAATGGAGACAGAATGGGAATGGCTGCAAAAAAATATTGCGCTAGAGGAAGATGAAAGCGAAGTAAACTATGAAGAAATTTCGAAGAAATTAATTTTAAGAAAAGGTGATGTTGATAAATTTTTTGAAGATAGTGATAATCATATAATAATAAAGTTGCTAAGTAAATATTCGCTAAGTTTATTTAAAAGATTCAACATCAACGAATTTTATTTTTAAAAAACATCCTTAAGAATGGGATAATTTAGAGAAAATAAGAAAGGTAACAAAATAATAGGACAATTGCAAGTTATTAACGACCCAGCAGAAATAGTAATAGAGTGCCGAACCAGAGAGAATATTTATTTTTAATTGGACTATATATATTGCTCAAAATGTAACATATAAATGAAAAATTGTCAAAATAGAATGATTTATTCAGACGATTTCTATTTGATAAAGTTTAAACATATTATACTCTCTGTGAATCAAGTATACTCTCTCTAGATATAAGTGTTGTGTTTTGTTTTTTTGTTATTGAAATTTTAAATTTTCTTATAATTTCATGTAATGGACCATCAATTATTTCTTTTTATCTATACTTATAGAATATGTATTTTATATAGGTGGGTAAATATATAATATTAACTATAGTAAATCTTTCCAATTTTTTTATCAATATATTATTTTAATATATTTTTTAAATAATCGATAATATAATTCTTTTACCACTATTAATTTTTTTGTGGTCATCGTTTTTTTTATGTTTACTCTGGCATTACAGAGATTTTGTGTGTAGAGACTGGTACTTTGAGAGGAGCCTCACAATGAAACGTGCAAGCAAAGAACAGCCCATTTGGACCATCTTGCCAAGTATATGTTCTCCTTACAAAGAATATAGCCACAATCTCGAAATATGCATGTAATGTAGGTAGATTTTAAGTAATTCTGTTGTAAATCAAATTTATACTTTGTGTTAAAAATCATATTCATATACTCTATTTAAATATGTTTGTCTATTTTTTTGTTTAAGCAAGTGTGTGTTATAAATAGAAAAATAAATTACAGAAAATTAGTCCGGTGTCAAGAATCCTTTATATGTATACTGCCAAAAAATTATCTACTATATCCCTTACTCAGTAAATTCAATAGATAGATTCTTACAAGAGGTATATGAGAAAAGTTATTGTGAGTACTTTCTTAGTTTTAATAAATTGTATTCATAAATTTTTAAATTTTAATTTCCATTTTGGTGCGTTCATATAAACTTATGAATTGGTTAATATGCATTTACTTATTAATTTCTTCCTCGCAAGATCAGTGCCTATCTGCAAATTGCTGGAAATGCGTGTATGCAGATGTGATGTGACTGCTCGACGAATGGGCCCTATGATAGTTTATTGAGTTAGCTTGCGTGTGTAGTTTCTCATCCCTCGAGCACTCACCACAAGCTGCTGTTAAGGGGTTAGATTTACTTTGTTGAGAAGAGGGAGGCTGCTCTACGTCATATTATTATATTATTTGATGGACTAATAAAATGTGCGTGAGAATAATAGAAATATTACAATTAATAATAAATAATTAGTTATTTTTACCCTTGATCGGGATTATGTTTATTTCATATTATTATGGGCGATCTAATGGTATTCATATATAAAAATTATATATGTGTTCTTCTGTAACACCGTAGCCTTTCCGTATTCGAAAATATTAAATAGATTTGTATATTTTCTTTATATCAATCTTTTACTTATTAAGTGACTCAGTGGAAACTATAGATGGAAAATATCTCGCTTCTGTGCTCGTGCGTACTGTACCATACTTCCTCTCCTCTTCTCCTCTTCAGCATCATCTCAAATTCAATCTCAATGTCTGTCTTCTTCACTGGTCTATGTCTCCTCACTCACGTCTCTCTAAGTACATACATCTTCGTCTCTAACTTCTTCTCATACTTCTCTCTGCGTCTTACTCTTGCTCCTCTCCTCTCTCCTCTCTCGGTACCAAACAGATTAATATAGAATAGTCACTTGTGTTATTAGGTAAGCATATACTTTGTCTGCGTGTTCCATTATATTCTATGCCGTAGTTAAAGGATTCTTTTAGTGATTGTGCAATATATACTCCTCTCTGGACTATTATATCACTACTTTAATATTGTCCACGTGAGGAAGTATTATAGTTCGACGTAGTCTTATGTAGTGTGTGAATAGTAATACACACTGAATGAACAGAGGAAGGACCTTAGAGACGTTACCGAGAAAGGGTTTTTTTGAAAGTTGATTCGCCTTTGCAGGAGGGTGCTTTAATTGTAAGGTGATTGTCAATTCGTGTTGGGGATTATTTCTTTACAGATTCTTAACCATATATGTTTAATTGAAAAAGTGACTCAGCGGAAATTGTCAATTTACTGATCATTTAATGTCTAATATTCATCTCCACGTTACAAAATGATTTTAGAGCTACTATAGTATCCAATATAATCCTTATTAAATCTTGTATCATTGATTCAATAGATCACTGAACAAGTGAGGTGACACAGGCAGGATCTAAATTGTGAAAATATTGTAAAATTTATGCGAAATCCATAGATGAGGTACTCCTCCTCCTCCTATGTTCAAAGTTTTCTTCTGTTCCCCCCGGTTGCCTACGATGTCACATATTCTGGCAAGTGAAATTAGTAAGACGAGGATAATTAAGTATTATATTGATATTACATAACTCGATTACTTTATTATTGAATATCTTAGTCCATGAGTCATATAGGTTAAGTAGTTTATTACAATACTATTTATTTATAATGTTAATAATAGATATTTATATCTTTCTAATAAGAGATTACTCTCCAAATTTTATGATAAGTATATTTACTTATTTTTACTATTTGAACACAATTTAAAATATTATCCCTTCAACCCAAATAATAATTACTGTTTCGCTATAGTTAGTAGTATCTTTTATTATAAACTAGTCAAAAACTTAACCCTATACCTTTCGATATTACCAGTTGATAATTTTATTTTAATATTTTATTACTATATTATCGATTTGAGGGAGGTTTTTTTGAATCGATTCGTAAATAATTTATATACAACCATGAATTTAAGTAAAAATTAAATAAAATAAAATATATATTTAGTTAATCTCTTTTTAATATATACTTATTGCAGAATGTCTTATGTTTTTTCTTTTGAAGATATTGTATAGCTAAAGACGATCTATTACAAGCAGTGAAATATTTAAATCTTCTTCGTGGGGAACCACGTAATGTAGCTTCAGATTTATAGCGAGTTTGAAAGAGGCATAATAAATTGACATTGAGAAGCTTCGTCAATGCAGCTAAACTGACTTTGTTGGCTCTAACGCCTGCTATGCAACTGTGAGTGCTATTAAGGGTCTTGTAGGCAAAATATATTTTTTTTCTATGTAATAATCATTGCAATATACCTTAACATCTCATATAGTGCTCATATATGACAATTTTATTAAAATAAAATATTATTATGCAAGCTAATATATACACAGAGTTTCTGTTATATAAACATATATTTTATGTAAGCTAATTTATTTTATTATTTAGTAGATAATAATTATTATATATATTTATAAATATTGTTAAATATATATATAAGAACATATAATGATAGAAAATAAATAACTGATATAAAATATAAATAATCTGAAATCTTTAGTATCAACATTATTTCATTAAATTAAGTTTTATTAATTAACTTAAAATTTGTAATATTTTTTTAGTTTCTTTAATTAAGTATTTTTTTAAATTTGGTAAAATACTTACTTAACTTAATTTTCTCTCATATTTTTTTCAACTATCTATTAAATTAACCAGTGGATATTGTGGAGTAAGTACTTCTGGCGAATAGAGGGTTATCTTTTCTCAGTACTTTGTGAGCGAATCGTCTACTTTAGATACTCTCGGATTGTGATTCTTATCCAGTTATGTATAATACGTATTGATGTGTTAGTATTGTATTTATTGTATATATTGTATATTACTATTCTATCGTTTTCTTTTTTTAAATATTTCTGTCTTTTTATAATATACTAATACTGATCATTTGAAATTGGGTTTCATTTAAAGTAGCTAATGAAGGTGGTTAGTTATTATAATATAAAGTATAACTTGAGTTTACTAATGATATATCGCGTATTATTAGTATCTTTTTTTTCTATTGTTATTTATCAATATAATATATACTTCTTAACATAAATTCTATTTTAATCTTATATTTTTATATAAAATCTTTATATTTATTATATAAATTTTAATTAAATTTGTATATAATTCTTTTCCTGGAAGTATATTAAATTATATTATTAAAGCATAAAAAAATGTGTTTGGAGTATTGATAGACAATACGTGTCGAAAAATTAGATCAATGATTATATATATATAATCTAATAGCTAATAATAATTATTAATATTGTATATTTTATATATA
>JABUQX010083461.1:2500-17500 GCA_015478945.1 Trachelipus rathkii | reverse complement strand
ATATGAATTTTACTTTTAATATATGTTAGTATAAATTTATTTTATTATTATACGATGTTTTCTTTATAAAATGTTAGTATATTGTGGATAGCTTTGTTTATTTTCCTTGTTTATTATGTTTCGAAGAAATGATCTATTTTTCCGCCAAAAATTCATTTTATAAGCAGAAAACCTGCGAGTAGTAGGAGAGGGATATTGGAGCACCGAAAGCCCACCCCAAAAACCCAAAAACCCACCCAAAAACCCCAAAAAAACCTGACCTTTTTTGACCGCGACCTTTTTTGAGCTCGAATTTTTACCTGACCTTGACATTTTTTGGTCTTCATCTTTTTTGGCCTTGACCTTTTTTCGACCAACCCTTTCGTCTTCCATGGGTCATTTTTGGCCCACGGTAATTTTTTGGCAACCCTAATTTTTTGGAAACCCTAATTTTTTCGGCAACCCCAATTTTTGCAACCCTTCGAAGAAGGGTTGCGCCAAACGGTTGCGCAGCAACCGTTGTACGTACCCACCCTAATTTTTTCGACCAACCCTTTGGTCTTGCATGGGTCATTTTTTTGCCCACGGTAATTTTTGGCCACCCTTTAGGGGCTTAGCCCTATTTTTGATATCTTTACCTTTTTTGTCTTTGACACTTTTCTCCAACTTGCCAGATACCATGGTCAATTTTGGCCCCACGGTAATTTTTTTGTCCTTCCTTTAGGGGCTTAGCCTTTTTGATGTCGTAACTCTTGTTTGTCCCATGATATTTCGGCCTTGACGTTGCCATATACCATGGTCAATTTTGGCCCACGCATTTTTTTGCCCCTCGTGTCCCCACCCGTCACAATATTTGTTCTAACTTGAACGCTTGTATGGATCTATCCTAACTTGAACCCACACACACAACAAATGACACACACACACACAACACACACACACACACACTTATACATACATCCACATAATGAACTTATACTCACCGCATTGATACTTGCCACTTACTTTGCACTATACTACACGTACAAACAACACGACCAATCCTTGGTCTTCCATGTGCAATTTGACCCACCAATTTGGCCATCCCTAAGTTTTTCGGCAGACTAATTTCGACCAACCCTTTGGTCTTCCAGGTGGCAATTTTGAGAACCCAAATTTTTTTTCGGTCAACCCTTTTGTATTTTACGGTACAATTTTGATGCCTCAGTTTGATGCCCTCAACTTTGATGCCCAATTTGATGTCTACAACTTTAATGCCCCAGCTTTGATGCCTCACTTTTGTTGATGGCTCAACTTTGATGGCTTAACTTTTATGGGCTCAACTTTGAATGGTGTCAATCTTTTGAATGGTGCCTAATGTTGGTTCAGCTTTTGATGACTCCGTTTATTGATGGTTCAACTTTGATGGCTTCCCAATCACCGTAAGGAGTGACTAGGATGTTCTATAAGTGTTCTATGAGTATTCTATGAGTATTAGATGAGTGCAGAGTGAGTGCAATGAAGATGGCCAAATGAGTGCAAGAGAGTGCCTACATAGTGCCAACTGAGTGCCACATAGTGCCAACTGGAGTGCCACTTTTTTCAAGCCTTTTTAGCCTCCCCTGAGCCCCCGATAGCCCTAATATGGGTATCTACCCCTAGGTTATAAGGTATGAGGAATCGATTGTGTACTATTACAAGTTGCTAGGAATGCTCTACCTATATGAGTTAGTCGCTTTTTCTAACCTTATGGCATGACAGAATTATATTAAAGAGTTTACACAGTTTGAGACGTGACCGCAAACGTTTTCAGAGTCCAGGCGGCCGCAGGTGAACCCCGCCGCGAAAGCCGCCGCGTGCGTCGCGCCAGACGCAATATTACCGCGGGAACGAAAAATATGATATCATGTAACTTATTCAGAGAATTTTTTCAAATGTTATTGGTTTAAACAACCAGCAATTGTAAAAGAATTTTTGTTAAAAACATATACTTTAATACCTTAAAGCAGTAAACTCAGTCAAATCAATAGAGGTGTTAACCTAACACCTAAGGGAATTAGTATGCCTTTTTGTTTTAGTGCTTTACTGTTTAACTCACTGCTTTACTGTTTTAACTCGCTGCTTTACTGCTTTAACTCATATAACATTACATACCTTAAGCAGTAAATTCAGTAAATCAATAGAGGTGTTACATAACACCTAGGGGATTAGTATGGTTTTGTTTTGTTTACCTGCTTTACTGCTTTAACTCATGTTTTACTGCTTTATATATCATGTTTTATACTGCTTTACTCACACTGTTATACTGCTTTAACTCTATATTTATTAACATTACATACCTTAAAGCAGTAAATCAGTAAATCAATAGAGGTGTTACTTAAGGGATTAGTATGTTTTGTTTTACTGCCTTTACTGCTTTAACCTCTGCTTTACTGCTTTAATTCTCTGCTTTACTGCTTTAACTCTTTGCTTTTTACTGCTTTTACTCTCTGCTTTACTGCTTTAACTCAACTGTTTTACTGTTTAACTCATATATTTATTAACATTAATGTTTTTTTTATATTTTTTATTTTTGTTTTAATACTTTTTTTTAAATTGTAATGTAAGAATAAAAACACACAGAGTTTCCGTAATATTACAACATTGTTATTTTAATGAAATTGTACGAAATTTTATTAAAAACATTTTATATATACTATTATTATATATTATATATATATATAATAGTATATTATATATTATGAGTTTTAAGGGAAGTAAAATAGCGTTTTTTCATTTCATTTTAAAGCATTTTTTACATAATCAGAAACTATAAAATCATTGACATACATTTTTAGCATCAAATATATCTACAAGTTTATTAAAACATACATTATTTAAAAAACATATAATGAAGTAATACAAAAGACTCCACATAAATTGGAATATAAGGGTTGAATGGGGTAAGACATAGTTTTACATAACTTACATTATTATATTTTAAAAATAAGATGATATAATGATTATTCAATTTAAATTTTAAGTTCAAAGAATCAATTATGTGAACAGTATCGTTTTTTGCTCTTTAAACGGAAATCCAATGTCCTGTTGAGGTGATGTGACGAAGGCAATGTATTGAATATGAAGCAGGTATCCTTCTCCAACTTTACAGAGTTTATTTTGTTAATAGCAAACACTCCTAAAAAGCGAGGTTCATTTTTAAACAGCGATTTTATTTCCTCTTCATTAATCTTAAATAATTCAAAAGTACGTTGCGGACTCTGTAATTTCAATGAGTTGAGGATGCTCAAGATAGACCATACATTGATGGGCGATTGTATTGATTGATACAAAGAGAGACTGTAGTCCTAAGGTGCCTTTTTCAAAATGGGTTTTAAATGATAGGCGTTACAAGCTGAAAGGTCTGCAGTAAGATCGTAGGCAAATAAATTACTATTCTTTGCGTATTCTTCAGATTTAAACACCTGTCCCAACTAATCATTACGATACACGTACGTTGGCTATTAAGTTCGTTAAAAAGGTCGAGTACAGCAGGATAGGTCTTCCGTTGTATAACATTTCATAATCCCGTCCGTGAGGCAGTCCATTCACATGTAAACTGATGCCCCTAACAGAAGTGTGAATTTATAGGGTCACTTTTTATAATTCCCCGGAGTAGGTCTTCATGTTCACATCCCTATTATTACTTTCTGTGGTAAATTTCCGTTCACAATATGTTGGGAATATTGATACTCGATAATCCTCGAGATTTAATATCTTGGTTTCAACTCTCTTATTAGGGTACTTTTGCTGAAGTATTCAAAAGCGAATTTTCAATTTCCAAATGACGCTGGGGGGTGATATTTTCACTTTTCTAACATAGAGATAAGCCCTCCAGTCAGTTTGAAAACAGGTTCTGGACATACAGCTGTAGCAGTAGGCTTTATTTTTATTTTAAGAGCTAAATTTAGATTTGAGCGTGATAAAATGATTCTAGTATTTACAGATGGTAGAATGAGTCTTTCTTGGGAGAAGATATCGCATTTAATCGCCCGTAAAATTCATAAGTATTAATTTATGACTTTGCCTGCTTTACTCTATATGTGCAACTTCATCTTTGAAACTGTAAAAACACATGATTGGACGGATGCATTGGTTTAGCGTCGTCTGATAATTTATACAAATCTTCTATATAGTTCTATAAGGATTTAGCGCGACCGCACTAGTGAAGTTCGTTAAGATAAGACTTCAACCTCGGGTGAAACTGTATACCAGGAAAATTTGATTCTGTATATTACTATAATGGTCTCACCGAAGAAAGTCTGTACATCAGGTTTTGTCCATTTCGTTTTTTACATATAAAAAAACATTAGAGGGATCTAAGTACTGATCAGAAGTGCCTGGAATATTGAACTCTCTAGAGGAACATATGTATTGGTAATTGAATGCAGAGGATAAATACTGATAAAGTTGGACTGCTGTTTTAACGCTAATCTGGTGTAGGGGTCCTGGAGAAGAGATCCGAATTAACTTCTTAACAAGCAATTCAGGACTAGAAGGATGAAAGAAATGCATCTTGTATGTGGCGAGCTCTGGCCCGTATAATGATGAACATTTTCATGAAAAACCTTAAACTTATATACACACATCGTATAAAGGTTATCAGTTAGTAATTAAATAGCAAATACATCAACACATTTTTTCTTTAGAGGTTTTTTCCGCTTAGTCTTTTTCTTTATGACAATCTTCTTGATCCCCCGACCTTGTCCTGACATTTTACGTCTTATTTTACGCTTAACATCATCCAACATCTTATCTGAAACATCGGCTATACGTCTTTTTATGCTGTACCGAGGATTATTTCTGCAGCCATATCTTGAATAGTAATGCAAATCCTGTTCTTTAGCTTTTTTAAACCTAATAATATTCCCCCACCTTTCTGAGTAGAGGCCTTGCACTTCTTCATAGCTTGGCAAAAAATCCACCAGAGGCCATAAACACCTCTGCATTTTTTGTTCCCCTGAATACCTTTCTTCGTCCTTATTTACAGGAGTACTTTCTTATACTATTTTACACTGGTGAGAGTAGTGTTAAGGAATGAAAAAATATATCTGACTACACTCTTATATATATTCCATTATCCTGTAATTACTCCATCTGCTTCTTTCTAATATGAACCTTTGCATAACAATGCGCCGTATGTAAACGGGAAGGGATTTCCTTCTACATCTTTATATATGCACGCGTACAGAGTCAAAAATTTGATCTATTCAGAGTCAATAGATGGAACAGTAGGAAATGTTATAACTTACTCTCTTTTGGGAAATATACTATCTTATTAAAGGAGCTTAGTATTACGCTAACCATATTGATGATCAATTTAATATTTGTTATAATACATAAGCCAACTGGGTGTTGAGCTCTCGGATGGGGTTACATGTATATAGCAGTACCGGTCTGGCGTCGTCTTTTTTGGTTCATGCCAGTCAAGGGTTTATTCTCCGCAGATAGTATAACTCCTTTCAACGATAGTAAGGGATATCATGAAGTAATATCCACGCTCAGATCAACGTTTAACGATATGTTTACGAGCTGCCATGGTGAAGTGACGAAAAAACGTGTCACGGTCTCGCAGGTTTCACTTACTTTTGATCTTAAAGATCATTATTACTTTATCTCATAAGTTGGTAGGCATTTCAAGTTTTGTATACGCAGATCCTTACACCATAATACTCATATCAAAGAGAAAGTTTAAATGACTGAAAATAGCCGGCACCGGACTTAAAATATGACCTTCGCAAAGTAAATTCTTCAAGAAGTATTCTTTTGTGCCAATCCTGGACCTAGGCTGATTCACGAGTATCTTTCACTGTAATATGTTCAACACATTCTACACATTGTACACAACATCCAGAATAGAATTGTGAGGTAATTTTTCTATGTCCGCGTATTTAATATCCATTTCACATAATCCTACTTCATATGCCTCTCTTTCAGTTTTATAGGATTCATTAACACAGTTTGTAAGATCCGAGAGTTTATTATCAGGATGTAATCCAAGGATGCTGAAGAGGGAGAGTTATTATTAAAAGTGATCTACACTCTCCATGATTACGATGAACACTGATTAATAATTCTTAACTTCACTTGCTTTTTAATATAAGTATTAAACTAGCAGGGTAATCCCTCCATTGTCACAGATACTGTTTTTTTTCCCTTTTCCTTCGTAGCGTAATATTTTTTCAATTTTATAATTCGTGAGTTACTGGATTGAACCTTACTTTTTGTGATTTCCTGTTTAATTTTAGTGTAATGTTATTTTTTCACCATTTAAATCTTTCAGATAATATAACTTTTAACTATCACGACTGAATGGTCGGATATTGTGCACTTTAAAAACTTCAGTAGTCCAACCGGATTCAAATCCTTTTCTAAACCTTTCTTCGGTTCGAGATACTCTTACATAATCGTTTACCTTTATTCCAGAATTATCTTTTATTTTGTTTTCTTTTTCACCCATATGCGCTATACGTCCTCTAGTTTTTGACATTTCTAAAGGAGTTGACTTTATAGTTCTATGGTAAGACCTGGTATAAAGAATACAGCCAGATCGTCCAGTATATTCAATATATTTAAAAGTATTTATTTTATAAAATACCTATGCATGCGCTCTTTAATAGTACGCTGGACTCTTTTAACTATAGCCGCTTTGTTTACGAAAAATGTATTGTAATAGCATACCATACTCCCAGAGCAACTCCTGAAACTCTCGCCCCTTGAAATTCCATTCCTGAATCTGTCCAAAATGATTTTAGGTGTTCTCACGCTCGCGTAATCTATAAGGGTTTCAAGTACAGGATCGCAACTGTAGCTGATCTGGTTATCTTTTATTGGCTTCACCACAAGTATCTAGAGTATACGTCAATTGTAAAAAGGTATATATTGAAGCCTTCATATAAGAGCTTGTTTAATCATTTCCGATAAATCTAACTGCCATATGCTATCGAGCTGAGGAGATATGGTTTTCCGTGTAGGAAATTTTTTTTCTTACAGGTTTTATGTAGAGTAAGATGCCTCTCACCCTTAAATATCTTTTAACCTCTTTTTTTTCTCATATAAGGATACCTTAAAGAAACCTAGTGGAAACCCCAAAAACTATTTGGCTCCCTCAGATTGAAGTAATACTTATAACTACCTCCTTCGCCTCCATGTTGTCTACTGACACATGTGTAAGCGTTATATATATATATATATATATATATATATACTATATATATATATGATATATATATATATATATATATTTTATATTATACTATAATAAATTTAAAATATTATTTTAATTAAAAATATATATAAAATAAAATTAATTTTTGTCCCCCCCTGTCACAAATGTGATATTAGGTCCAAGGGATAAAAGAAAAGAAAAGAATTTAAAGATAACATTTATTTTATACACAAACCATATTACAACTAAATAATATATATATAATGATAATACATAATTACGATTTAATCCAACTAGGCTTATTTATAAGGTGTTTTTCTTATTCGGCCTCTGGTAACACGTTTAAATTTATCTGTGATGCGTAAGAAGTGCCCCTGATGGACTTTGAATCAGGTCTAGGTGTCATGGGGATAATTATCTAATTCTGCTCAACGCTCTTGTTATTTACAAGATTTAAAAGTTCTGGGAAATTAAATAGTCTGAATTCTTTGTTGATTCATTCATCCCTTTTACAGGGCCTTTCTTTCCAGTTACGTGAGAGATCAGCTATCAAATCCACAATATTTTATCCTTTAACTATTTCATCATCAATTACGATCTGTCCTGCTTCATTCAAAGATAATTGTTCTTTTAAAATATTATATAAAGCTATTCCTGATTTACGCACTCTAATAGGTAAGCTCTCCTCTAGGATATTTTTAAATTTCATATCTTCATTTTTCACTTCAAGTTTTACTTCATTAGGAATATCTACATTATCGGTTAGCGGGATACGTAGGAATGGATGTAGGTGCAATTCTTTAAGATCTATCAATTTTTGTATGGCATCTTGGTATAAGATGCGTTTCTCATGGATGTTAATGTTTGAATTTAATATTCTGTACACTTCTTTCTCGTATTTGGTTATCTGTTCAACTTTAGGATCATATAAGCTATGAGGTAGAGGCTGTTGAAAAGATAATGAATCGTTCACAATATAAGGATTCTGTTGGTATGCAGCTGTTGTTGCTGATGTGAAAGAGGTTGTAATGTCAATGCATTGGGCTGTAATATCTGCATATGGGGGTTGTGAATGATGAAACTGTGATTGTGGATTATGCGCAAGGTGCGCGGCAATAACTGGCCATATTGAGGCTGTGAATGATGAATTGAGGAACTGAATTCTGTACCAGATGCTGTAATTATTATACTTCCATTTCTCATATCATTACATGGAAGTACAGCAAACCTTCTTCATTAAATGGGGGACAACCACTTGTTATACAAGTGGAGATATAACGGAGAAGAGTAATGGTAGGAATACCCCCCTCCTCCTCCCTGTAGTAACTTCTTTTTATTTTTTCAAGATTTTTTATGTTGAGGAGATTTTTTAACCTGATGTTTTGCTATAACGACGTCAAGCTTTACCTTCTGAGGCGCTGTTTTAAAGGAACATTTCCTTTTATAAGATTTAAACAGACTTCACATACACACTGGAAGAATTTCTCATCCTCACTAATTAGTTTTACGTTTTTTCAAGAAGGTTAAGCTTTTTAATTTTTTTTTATAAGAGGTAAATACCTTGGCAAATAGAGCACTCATTATTCAGGTATGTATACAGTTTCTATCCTCATAGGGAAGAATGTTGGTAAGGAGCAACACTCTGTGCGTGTTTTTGGGGTGGAAGTTCACACATCAATAACGTGGGGGATCGAAGTAACCTCTTTATATACTTTTTAGAGAACTCTTTCCTTTGAAAGGGAAACATTTGAAGTTGCCAAATACATTAATGTTTGACCTCAAGTCTCTTCTCTGGCCAAACAACAGTAAATACTGTGTGTTTTAAGAAACACTTCGCATATGTTGCTTTGATGAAAAAATATTCTGCGTTATGAAAACACAGAGATATTTAGATGGTGAGAATAAAATGTGAACGCTTCTGCTATTACTCCAATTCAATTGTGCATTAATCATCTAATACAATAACTTTGTGGCCATGTATATTGGCCAACGATCTAATATCGTATATGCTTTCATGAAATTGAATCACATCTTTAAATTCTCTTTAATTTTTTCCTGATAAACATTATAACACATATTATTTTTACAGGGTTTTGTAAGAAATCTCAATTTTCCTTTAAAAATATTTAATAATAGAAAGGATTTACCACAGCCTGTCGGCCCAGCCACAAGACAATGTAGCCGGGACTTCGGAACCGTAAATTTCTCCACATCCATACCCTTCAAGTAGATAATGAAATAATGAGTTTAATTAAAGGCAGTAAAGCAGTAAATCAAAACTTACTAATCCCTTGTTGTTAAGCAACACCTCTATTGATTATACTGTTTTAGCTGGTTTTAAGGGTTGTAAAGTATATGTTTTTAATAAAATTTCGTAAAATTTTATTAAAATAAAATGATTATATAACAGAAACTCTGTTTGTTTTTATTCTTACATTCATTTAAAACTAAAAAAGTAATTAAAACAAAAATAAAATAGAAATAATAAATAAAAAGTATAAAACAAAAATAAAAAATATAAAAGAAAACATAATGTTAAATAAATATATGAGTTAAAACAGTAAAGCAGTGAGTTAAGTCAGTACAGCAGAGAGGTTAATAGCAGTAAGCAGAGAGTTTAAAGCAGTAAAACAGTGAGTTAAAGCAGTAAAGCAGTAAAACAAAAGCATACTAATCCCTTAGGTAACACCTCTATTGATTTACTGATTTACTGCTTTAAGGTATGTAATGTTAATAAATATATGAGTTAAAGCAGTAAAGCATGTGAGTTAAAGCAGTAAAACATGAGTTAAAGCAGTAAAACATGAGTTAAAGCAGTAAAGCAGTAAAACAAAAGCATACTAATCCCTTAGGTGTTAGGTAACACCTCTATTGATTTACTGATTTACTGCTTTAAGGTATGTAATTTTAATTGGTTTAAGGAAGTAAGCAGTGAGTTAAAGCAGTAAAGCAGTGAGTTTAAGCAGTAAAGCAGTAAAACAAAAGCATACTAATTCCTTAGGTGTTAGGTAACACCTCTATTGATTTGCTGATTTACAACTTTAAGGTATGTAAAGTATATGTTTTTAATAAAATTTCGTACAGTTGTAGTAAAAATGAATGACTCATAGTATATTTAAAAGAAATTTGATAGTTTACATTGATATCATATTTTCGTTCGGCGTAATATTGCGGCCTGGGGCGCCACGCGGCGGTTCGCGGCGGGGGTTTCACCTGGGCCCGCTGACTCTGAAACGTTGCGTCACTGTCTTCAATGTGTAACCTCTTTAGATATATATTCTGTCATGCTATAAGTGTTAGAAAAAGGCTAACTCATAGTAGGAGCATCCTAAGCAAACTTGTAATATACACAATCGATTCCTCATATCTTATTACCTAGGGGTAGATACCCATTATTAGGGCTATTCGGCTCGAGGGGAAGGCCAGAAAAGAGCTTGAAACAAGTGCACCTCAGTTGGCCACTATGTGGCACTCAAGTTTGCACTATGTGGCACACTTGACTCATTGGCACTTCACATTGGCACTGCTATTGGCAATCATTAGCACTCACTTGGCACCTACATGGCACTCACCTGGCACTCATAGAATACCCATAGAACACTAATTCAGATACATCACTAGCTACTCTTACGGTGGATTGGGGAGCCATTTCAAAGTTGAACCAATCAATAAATCTGAGTCATCAAAGGCTGAACCAACAGTATAGGCACATCAAGATGACAACCATGCAAGTTTGACTCCATAAAGTTGAGCCATCAAGTTGACGCCATCAACAAACAGGTGAGGCTCAAAGACTGGGGCATTAAGAGATTGGAGACATCCACAAGTTGGGGGTGCACCTACCAAGTTGAGGGCATAAAAGCTGAGGCATCAAAATTGTACTGTAGAATACACAAAGGGTTGACCGAAAATTTTGGGTTCTCAAAATTGCACCCTGGGAGACCAAAGGGTGGTTGGTCGAAAAATTAGGTCTGCCGAAAATTAGGTGCATGGCCAAAAGTTAGGGTGTTTTCCAAAATTGAACCCATGGAGACCAAAGGTTGGGTCGTGTGTTTGTACGTGTGTGAAGTGTAAATGTAAGTGCAAGTGTCTTATGGGTGAGTATAAGTGTCATAGTGAATGTATGTATGAGTGTAAGTTGTGTGTGTGTGTGTGCAGTGTGTGTGTGTGTGTGTGTGGCTGTGTGTTGTTCAAGTTAGGATAGAATCCATACAAAGCGTTCAGTGTAGGAACGAAATATATGACGTGTGTGGGACACGAGGGGGCAAAAATTAGCGTGGGCAAAATTGACCCATGGTATATGGCAAGGTCAAAACCGAAATATCATGGTCAAAGCAAGGTTAAGACCGTCAAAAAGGTTACGCCCCTAGGAAGGACAAAAAAATTACCGTGGGCCAAAATTGACCCATGGTATCTGGCAAGCTTTGGAGAAAAGGTCAAGGACAAAAAAGGTAAAGATATCAAAAATAGGGCTAAGCCCCTAAAGGGTGTCCAAAAATTACCGTGGGCAAAAAATGACCCATGGAAGACCAAAGGGTTGGTCGAACAAAATTAGGGTTGGGTACGTTACAACGGTTCTGCGCCGTTTTGGCCGCAACCCATCTTCGAAGGGTTGCAAAAATTAGGGTTGCCGAAAAAATTAGGGTTACCAAAAAATTAGGGTTGCCAAAAAATTACCGTGGGCCAAAAATGACCCATGGAAGACGAAAGGGTTGGTCGAAAAAAGGTCAAGGCCAAAAAAGGTGAAGGCCAAAAAAGGTCAAGGTCAGGTGAAAATTCGAGCTCAAAAAAGGTCGCGGTCAAAAAAGGTCAGTTTTTTTTGGGTTTTTGGGTGGGTTTTTGGGTTTTTGGGGTGGGTTTTTGGTGCTCAAATATCCCTCTCCTACTACTCCCGCGCTTGAGCCTAAAGAGATGATATTTTTGTGCACATAACATTTTTATGTAAAAATAACTTATTAGAAACGTAAGCATTGCCACAAAGATGTTGAATATAATCCGAATGTAAATCTTAATAAATAATCAAAAAATATAAAGTTGTTTCACTCTTCCATTTAAGAGAATTATTTTGATGGTTCATTAGGCTTGATGTACCAAAGCGTAATACATTAGCTTCCTGGTAGTCTACCAGACTCAGTTTAACGAGACTATTTCCGTAGACACCATGGCTACTAGCATACTCTTCTCGTACGGAAAAGGTCTTCACAGATAAACTCTCTGCAGAATGAAGTTCCATTTTTTTCTTCTCAGGTCTCTGGTTAAATATTAAGATAGATGTCATTTCATAAAATAGTATTTAGGTCCGTAACTTAATTGGGCATCTCATACATGCTACTAATATGGATGAGATAACCTGAAAGAACGTGAATCGCCTTAAGTATATATTTGGTAGTTACGTACAATATAATGGAGGACGAATAACAACTGCTACAATATATGTTGGTTTTTCTTGAAAAGAATGGAGAGAATCAATTTCAATATAGTGATATGTTCTACCAATAAAAGAACCTCATACCATGTCACTGTTTTTATATTAATTCAAGCTGTTATTTTCCTTGTAATTCATAACTTGCCTTCAAAATTCACTCAGAGTATTCCAACATAAATCATCCAAACGTGCTATTGCGAACTTCCTTATTCAGTTTTGATTAGCCTTCAATGAAGACCCACTTCACCTACTGAGGCAACTGGAAAAAAAAAGTGGTGTTCCAGTGTTTAAATTTAACAATCGATTAATACAGAAATTCCGGTATATAAAATTTAATTTAGTATTAATGCTGCCCCAAGTTTCGGGGGCGAAGTAATATATAGTAGTGCTAAGAAAATAATATTTGGTGTTTAAATATTATACATTTTAAAAAATTGCCCACAGAAAAGTAGTTTGCCTCGAAATATATTAAAAGTCGGAAATGCATCAGAAAACAAAAAAATCAGAGTGCAACTGAGTCTGGAGATATATTTATATTTTACAGGCTTTAATCATAAAACTGTGTTATAGCATGAAATTTTACTTTTATTATATGTTAGTATATAAGTTGATTTTATTTTATACGAATGTTTTCATTAGAATATATTATATAATATATATATATATAGTATATATATATATATATATTATTATATATTATATATATTATATTATATTATATATAATATATATATATATATAATAGGTAATATAATATATATATGATATATATATATATATATATATATAATATATATATATTGTATATTGTATATATATTTTTTTGTTTATTTCCTTTGTTTATTATGTATCGAAGAAATGATCTCGGACCTTCCCGCCAAATATAGTGAAAGGTACCTGCGAAATCTGAAAACGACAAAAAAATATAATTCTGTGAATCTTCCTCAAATATATTTTGAAACAAGATAAACTTACATATGCTAAAAAGTAATGTATTCAATTTAAGGTCAGCGACTCGTTTATATATATTAGAGATGATGTTTAATAAAAATTAACCAAAAACAGTTGATGGTTCATTAGCCTCGATGTACCAAAGCGTAACATATAGCTTCCTATTTATTTTCTTAACGTAAAAGGAGGAATTACAAGAAACTATTACCTGTGTTGGAAAGGAAGAAGAAGAGATAACCTCACCCCAGGAAAAAAAAGGAAAAAATTTTTTTTCCTTTTATCACTAAAAGAATACCCTAGGGTAACTGCAAAGATGCAAAGAGTCGGGGTCTCTCGGCCTCCTGGAGGACGACGGGGGGACTTCTACCAACTCTGTCCACCGTCGGCTCGAGCCCTAAAATATAAAAAAAAAATCCACGCTGAATCTAAAGTATGTTATTCGCATATAAAAAAAAAAATTCGCTTTTTTTTCTAAACAAATTAAATACGCTGATTCCATATATCGTCCTTTATTAGTTTCCTTGTACCTATCTTAGTTTTGAAGATCTAAAATATATTATATATATATTAATATATATATATATTATATATATATATATATGTATATAATTAATATATATATATATATCTATATAGATATATATAATATTTATTTATATATTATATATGATATATATATATATATATATATATAATATATATATATATATATATATATTATATATACTATATATATATATATAGATATTATATATATTATATATAATATATATTTGTAAATACCACCTAATGTATTTCTCACCATGCTAGGATACGATCCTGGACCCTTGCAGCTATGAGCGTGCATGTGTTTTGACCACTACGCTACAACGAGACAAAAGAGAAACCGAGAATACTTCTACTGTCGCAAGAAGACGCATTACTTAAACTACGTTTCCTCCGCTCGCAACTCGCACGTCGGGCAAACAGGGTACCGCGGCAATGGTGAATAATAATACAAGCCGGGTTTTATGTATAGTGAAGATGCAATTAGCCCTGCAATCAATTTGTATTTGTAAATCACCCTATTGTATTTCAACCATGCTATAATACCATAAGCATTTCACTTACTACATAATACCCCGGTCTTGGGATTATTGACATTCACCATGCGCCGGTACTGTTTTGGCCCGACGTTCGAGTGCGAGCGGGAGAAACCGGCAGTAATGCTCTTCTTGGACAGTAGAAGTATTCTCGGTTCTCTTTTGTCTCGTCGTAGGGTAGTGGTCAAACACATGCACGCTCACTGCAGGGTCAGGATCGTAATCCTGCATGGTGAAAAATACATTAGGGGGTATTTACAAATACAATTTGATTGCAGGGTATTGCATTTCAACTATACATAATAACCCCCGGTTTGGTATTATTATTCACCATGCGCGGTACCCTGTTTGGCGCCCGACGTTGAGTGCGAGCGAGC
>JABUQX010083460.1:10000-35000 GCA_015478945.1 Trachelipus rathkii | reverse complement strand
TCGGCCCGATATATTTTTTATTTACAATCAACATGGTAAGAGCGACACAATTAAGCACACTTAAAAATCTTAGCTTGCATAACTGAATTAATGTCGCGCTGTCAGTAAATATTATTACGTCTGTGTTTGTCCAAACTAATTTTAATTATAATTTAAATGTTAAGTAGATTTTGAATAATGTTATAGTATTAATTTGGATAGAAAAACACCAGTCTAAGTTATATTTATTGACATTTTCTAAACGTGAATTTTTTCCAAAATTAGAATTTTATTTTCATTGTTTTATGCCTAAATAAAAATTGAAAAAAAAAGAATAGACAATAAATTTTAATAATTTCTAATAATAATAAAATATACACCACTTTAACAATATAGTACTTTATATTACGATTAGGCCTACGTATGCTATCATACCACCAACTAAAAAAAATTTTTTTTGCATTTTTTTTAATGGTTGTATTTCTTAAAACAAGCAAATTACCAAAGTCAATATTGCAGGCTGAAGGAACATCTATGGTAGTAGAATAATGTGTGAAAATTTCAGATTTTAGCACTTACCCCATCAGAGAAATTAAAGTTCAAAGTTACCGATTTTCCGAAAAAATGATTTTTGGACATCATTATTAATTTTTTTAAACAATATTTTTAATACTTCCAATAAGATTTAAGTTAAACCCACTTTAGGTATGTATCATCACACAAATTGTTATATCGTTAAATCATTTTTTCTTTTTAATAAACACCCACGAAAATGGAAATTCTTCGATTTTTAACACAATTTTTCGTATTCATTTTCATGGGGAAATATTATTTTCCCCCAAAAAAACAGGAAAGGCCAAATTGTACCTTAAAGTATCCCTAACAAATCACTCTCTATGAAATTTTGGTATAAAGAATTACCAATATGGAGATAGGACTTAAAATGTTACCTCTATTAATTGATAAATTTTGCTCCACCTGGTCAAACATTTTGGCTCACCCTTTTACAACCAGAGTAAATCTACTCAAAAACGAATGGTGGTTTTAAACTTTCCAGGGACATTAACGCCTTGCAAAATATAAAAGTTTTCTAATAAAATTATCGAGCGGCCTCAGCGGTACGAAAAATGAATTGACCCATAGTATATACTAAATATAATATATATATATGAATGAAATGAGATATTTTATAGTATATATCATAAACATATAATAAATAATACATATAGGTATATATATATATATATATATATATATATATATATATATATATATTATAGCGTTGATCCAGTTTCTATGAGATGGGAATTTTAGTTTTAACTGGAAAATCAACACTAGAGCCCTCCACATAGACATCTTTAATCAAAAATTACAATATCAACGTTTCGGAAAACATAGTTTCCATCTCAGGTGAAATAAACTAGAAATATAATACAAACAATAATAAAATCGTTTATGTACAATCTTACAAAGTTCAAAATCCTAACAAAATTATCATAAGTCTTTGAAAAAAAAAAAAATAAATAAATAAAACTCTAAACATCGTACCATTTACAAAACTAGATTTAATTTAGAATCCTCGGACGTCGCTTCCATTATATAATGCAGAATCTAAAAATAAACATAGCAGTTATAAAATTTACTTAATCAATTTATCTAGGGGTAACTAAAAAAAAATTAACTTAAATAACAGGATTACAAAGTATTTTCAAGGAACAGGAGAGCAATAACTTACCGGTTGCATAGGGATCTTTTACTAACAAATACATCTAAGGAGGAATGCAAGTTACAAATCGCTTCACAAGGTGTCGGTCAAAACAGTTGCAGCTTAAAAGGACCAGAATCACTATTTAGGGAGGGTTTATTATGAATGAATAGTGTTTTTAAAATATGTAAGTTGGTTAGTGAATTGGTTTGTGTTAGTATATTGAAATTGTTATAGTTAAAGTTGTGGTCTAAAGAATGGGAATGATCTCTGATGGAAGAAAAAGCTGGTGAACTCAACCAAGCTTTTGTACGGGTGAAGACATCTCTGTGCTCATAGATCCTTACAAAAAATTGGCGTAAAGTGCTGCCAATATAAACATCATCGCAGCTGTCACATGAAAATTTATAAATGATAGAGGAGCGAAGAAATACAGGAGTGTGGTCTTTATGGTTACAAAAGGAAGAGATTTTTCGTGTAGCCGTGAATACCAGATTAATACTCAACTGAGGAAAACAGTCTCGCAAAAGGGAACTTAACTCTTTACGTTGCTTAATAAAAATGTGTTCATAAAACGCTAACTTAACATATAAATTGCATTAAGGTACTGTATAAGTCGGAGGATTAGGCGTGTAACAAGAAATCAGAAAATTATTTATATATTTGTAAATTAATTTAGTAGGATAGTAATTATTTTTAAAAAAATCTCCAAGAAAATTGAACTCGTTATGCATAAGGTCGAAAGTGGAGCTAAGGTGATAACCTCTGTATATTAAAGTTTTAATACTATTGCATTTATAAATGAAAGGGATATGGCTGAAGAAATTTAGTCCCAGACCTGAAAAGGTTTTCTTTCGGTAAACGCTTACGGTAAATTCTGAATTCGATTTCCTAATTAACAGGTCCAAAAATGGCAGAGTACCATCGACCTCCTCCTCTTTTGTAAAATTAATATTATTTAATTGGTTATTTAAGTAATCAAAAAATAGTAAAACTTTTGTCTTTATTTGAAAAAAGTAAAAAGGTATCATCCATGAATCTCTTATAGTGAATTGGTTTAAATGAGGGGGGACAATTTTGTAACCAAATCTTTTCAAAATGACTCAAGTATGAGTTTGCCAGTGTAGCACTAAGGGGGGAACCCATGGCCAGAGAATCTATCTGCTGATATAAAGTATCATTAAAAAAGAAAAAAGTGTCTTGAGTAGCCAGTGTAAGCAAAGTTTTAAATTCGGATTTATTAAAACCATGAAAGGTGGGGTTCTGTTGAAAGATATCGTTAAGAAGGAACTCTATCGCATCACTTACAGGGATATTTGTGTATAAGGATTCAATGTCAAAGCTCGTCATATAATAGTTATTCACATCAATGTTTAGTAGCCAGTTTTTAAAGTTGTAAGAGTTTTTCACTATGAAATCGTTACTGGCAAATGGAGTTAAGAGTGGAACTAAATATTTTGCTAATTTATAGTTATGAGTATTGAAAGCTGCTAAAATGGGTCGAATTGGGACATTTACTTTGTGAATTTTAGGGAGCCCGTAAAGTATTCCAGGGAGGAACCATGGGAATATATTTCGTTAAACACTGCTTTGCTAATCTTATCGGTTTTTAAAAGTTTACGCAAAAAACGATTAATTTTTTCTTCCAAATTGAGTGACATGCTGAAAGGGTCCCTATTTAAAACTAGGATAAATTTAGTGGGATCCGAAATAATATTAAGTACTTTTCTGACATAATCAAACCTATCTAATAGGACAATGCCAAGACCTTTATCCGGTTTACAAATAATTAGAGATGAGTCACTTTTAAGGGACTTAAGTATACCAATGTCGGCTTTCGAGATTAAGCATGAAAAAACTTTAGCAAGAATACGGACCACGAAATACATGAACCATACAGGTATATATAATATATATAAATATATATATATATATATAATATATATATATATATATATATATATATATATATATATATATATATATTATATATATATATATATATATATATATATATATATATATATGTTGCACTGCATTGCAACCAGGCAGATTAATTAAGTAATTAAATAAATTGAGGGTGATTTCAATGAAAAGGGTTTTTTTCTGCTTTTGAAGTTTTATTAAATATGCAAGTGAAATAATGGTATTGACAGATGATGATAATCAATTTTATAATTGCAATAATGGCACAGTAATTACTTTTTATAAACCCAATTAATAAAGCCCATATTTTAATATATCACGGCAAATCTGCCGGCTAAATTATAATGCATTTGGCACTGAGCATTTGTATTTTTATGCTGCCTAATTTGGTATACAAAATAGCTTTGTTTGCTTGGGCAATTAGATAATAAATTTTCAAACAATAGGAATTCACACAAATTATTATAATAATTGATTCAATGAGTTGAATCTATGGGAGGAACGCTTGACGCGTCCGCCCGCCACATTATATTTTCGTGGACTCTCACAAATAAGGCATTCAGGATGCCTCCTACCCCTTGCATTCAAATGTGGCCCGCTCCTATTGGCTGGTACAATATAAAACAATTTTAAATATAATACGCGGGCATTGTTTGTATGTGAAAATTGGAAATTTCTCACATCAAATGGTAGACCCCCCTGGAGTGTCTGCAATGAATTGCAAAAACAGACATAAGGTACTTATGAATGTGATAATTGCAATATCATGCACTATGTACTCCTTTATAAATCTATTTATAATTATTACATAATAAGCAATAGAAAAGAATAGACAAGACAGATCATTACAATAGATAAAAAGAGGAGAAGAAACAATTACATATTAGGACACAATTAATGACTACTATAATAAAAATTCATTTATCCCCGTCAGAATTGCAATGAGTCCAATATACTACAATTTCTTCCGCCTCATTCAACCATGTTCGTCTGTTTATATTTTCATTCTCTTTCTTTCTTTCTAACAATTTTCAATAAAAACGTACAATTTTTTCTTTGGTAAATCTTACTCTTAGCAGACATTAAGAATGAACTTGCAGGTTTAAAATCGAATTTAGTATTATCCAGAAGTAAGGAATAATTTCTTTCTATAAGCATTTTATGTATTTCCATATTTGCTCTTTTTCTTCATCTTGTTAAAAAAAAAGGTATTTTTTCCGTCCTTCTTTCTCTTTTCTATTCTCTTCAGTTTTTTTTTTTTTTTAACTCCGAGTTTAAAGAGCTGGTCGAAGGAATGTTTACTACGGTGAGGCAATGGTTATCAGCGGTCGGTGTGGCCTTGGGCGTGTGAAGGAAGACGACTCGCCCAAAATTTTTCCGTTTTCTATCGGATTCTATTTTCTGTTTCTAGTTTGCCCGATTTTTACGGTAACTTACATAATTTTATTCTTTCAAAATTGTTATAATTTTATTTAATAATTAGGATAGAATACAAGAGTCTAGGTAGAGCGGGAAATTTGAAAATAAGCACATGCAGAATTCATAATCAGAATTATATTTAAAGTAATAATTCTACAAGGACCGTACAATGTACTATTCTTTAAAATTTGCATTTGTACAATTTTTGACCATCGAGTTTACCTCGGCACATGCGCGTGCTGGTCTATCTTTCAGGCGTTGTCTCGTTTGAGCTCCTAGCCTTTGACAGTTTTTATTAAACCTATACTATTTTATCGCCTTGAAATATAATTATAATCATAAATTTCTACGTTTCGTGAGGGAAAAATTTTGCCTTCCTACTATCCTCAGCTATCGGTAGAACTTTTGATGGCAGCAACGGCTTGGTCGCGCAAAATTAAAGTTTCCACGCGGTAGTTTTGGACAGCAAGAAGAAAGCCTCCTATCGCTCCAACTTTTGCTTTCTTATAATTAAAAATATAAATTGGCATGAAATATATAGAAAAAACCCAATTTGTTTTTTATCAAAATTAATTACATTTGTAAAACCATTACTCTTTCTAAAATTATTACATTAGGATACATTTTCTATTTTTGTTTTATTATGGAAGGAACATCATTTATATAATTTACATATTTAATTGCATAATATTTTTAATACCATTCGCTATTTGCACATTACAAAATATATTTCATTGTTGCATTTTTTTTTTTTTTCACTTGGTTTATTATTATTATTATTATTATTATTTATTATTATTCTTATTATTTTATTATTATTATATTATATTATTATTAAATTTTATTATTATTTTTAAATTCTATTATTATTATTATTTTTAATAATTTTTTTACGGACATTACCTACGGTACTAATTATTAATATATAAAAGTTCGTACTTTTCTTCTATTTACAAATTTTTATTTTTATTTAGTTGTTGTCGTTTATTAGTTTCTTGGATTTCGAAAGGTCTCCCTTTTTTTTTCAATGTTGGAGTTGGGAGTAAGAAACACTTACATTTGTGGGGGAGAGATGGTTGGTAGTTGACTTCCCCTCCCTCGCGGGGTTATGAGCGGGAATGTTTCCGAGTATCCAACTCTTGAAGAAAGGGACAGATCTTCGTTTATGGGGGGAAAGTAACAGATTTTGGGTGAAGGAGACTTCTTATTTCCCCATTTTTTCATCGTTGTTGGGGAAGCTGTTGTTTCAACAGAGTTTCTTGGGGCGATTTGTTTGGCTTTTTCATGAGTGAGAGTGTTCGTTGATGCCATTTTCACACTCGCAATGACGTTGTTTCAAATATTTGGCGCACTTTTTCTAGGCCTAAAATGATAGTTTGTTGGAGAATTTTCAAACACTTTTGATAGCGACGCTCTTCTTATAGTTTCGCGCCATTTGTTTTTTTGAAAAGGACGTTTGTCTTGTTTTTTTTTTTTTTTTTTTTTTTTTTTTAAAGCTTTAGGACTAAAGTAAAGGCTCTTTGAAGTTTGGGTAGCAACTTGACCGTTACAGAGTTTCAATTTCTTCTTTTTGTTTTTCTTTATTTTTTTATTATTACTGACTTTTTATTTTTATTACTGTGTCTTTTATCTTTATTTTTTTTTCAATTATTGTTTTTGTTAATATAATTTTATTTCTTCCTGCAGTATTATTAGAACTTATTATTAGTTACCACTTTCACAATTATTACTTAATAGTACGTACACAATTGTTTTTTGACAACATTCACCAAAAAAAAATTTTTTTCACTGTTTTTAATAGAAAATTTTTGGTCCATTTCAGAAGCCAATATAGGATATTGCAAATGCAAAGTTGCACGTGTCACTCGTAAGGGGATTCACCAAAATGTTGCACTGGCATTGCAACCAGGCAGATTAATTAAGTAATTAATAAATGAGGCGGAATTGTCAATGAAAGGGTTTTTTTCTGCTTTTGAAGTTTTATTAAATATGCAAGTGAAATAATGGTATTGACAGATGATGATAATCAATTTTATAATTGCAATAATGGCACAGTAATTACTTTTTATAAACCCAATTAATAAAGCCCATATTTTAATATATCATGGCAAATCAGCCGGTTAAATTGACAATGCATTAGGCACTGAGCATTTGTATTTTTATTCTGCCTAATTTGGTATACAAAATAGCTTTGTTTGCTTGGGCAATTAGATAATAAATTTTCAAACAATAGGAATTCACACAAATTATTATAATAATTGATTCAATGAGTTGAATCTATGGGAGGAACGCTTGACGCGTCCGCCCGCCACATTATATTTTCGTGGACTCTCTCAAATAAGGCATTCAGGATGCCTCCTACCCCTGCATTCAAATGTGGCCCGCTCCTATTGGCTGTACATATTAAAACAATTCTTAAATATAAATACGCGGGCATTGTTTGTATGTGAAAATTGGAAATTTCTCACATCATATATATATATATATTATATATATATAATATATATATATAATATATATATATATATATATATATATATATATATATATATATATATATATATATGAAAGAATTATGTTCATGTAGTAATAATAAAAAGGCCCAAGGATGAACCCCACATTGATGGGATGCCAATAGTGAGGCTCCGTCGCAGTCCCGTGAAGCTCTTGGGGGGATTTTCTGAAATGAGACGAAGTTCCCACAAAAGTATAAAGGGCGGTAAGACTTGGTTCTTTTCGGACTGCTAGGTCATATTCTTCTAATACTTTTGTTTCCCAGTGCACGTGACGCACCTTAACCCCAGTCTTGGGGAGATGATAGTATATATAATATATAATATATACTATATATATATATATACTATATATAATATAATAATATAGATGTCTAAACGTCTGGAAAAAAAATGTAATATATAGGAATAAAAACGCCTCGTGGCGTATGAGGTTGACTCGCTGACTCTCCTGCGAGAGGACGCTGGTTCAATCCTCCGAGCCTAGCAATCGGAGTTTTATCTTCCTGGGGGCAAAGAATTAAAACTTCGGTTGCAACACGGTGGTGGCGCTGGTTTGGGATAGCCGACCTTAAAGTTCGATTTCTGTAGTCCCCCGTGTTACCTTCTGAAAAGAGGATAAAGCAAGTTAAAAGGGAAGTTTTATATATATATATATATATATATATATATTATATATATATTATATTATATATATATACATATATATATATATATATTATATATAATATATATACTATAATATATATATATATATATATATTATATATAATACTTAAGATATATACGATTTGAAAAAAAACGTTTTTTTTTAAATAAATTTATTAAACAACACATGTTTTTTTGATTTGTTTCTTAAATTACCTCTTCTTTATGTATATAAAAGATGTTTTTAATTATACCGTAGTACCAATACCCCTTCTAGGCCTAAATATTGACTATTAATACGGATTATACTATATACAATATATATATATATATATATATATATAAATATAATTAAATTTAAGGTAATAATTAATATATATATATATAATATATATATATACATACTAATATATATATACTTTATATAATATATATATATAGCTATATATATATATATATATCTGATCAAAAAAAAGGATGTATAACAAGTCCGGTCTTTTAGGGGTGTCAGCGAAGAAAATGCAGCAATGGTAGGAAGGTGATTTGATTTCTGTGAGGGGAGAGGTATTTGTGTAAGTAATAACACAAGACTACAAGAGTATCCATAAGTATACTTAGAGTTGGTGTAGGTAGAGAGTGGTATTCCGAAGTGAAAAAGTATGATTGATTTTGTGGTTGGTGAAGAAGGAGATGTCGAAGTATGTATTGGATGTTAAATCAGTGAGGGGTTTAGAATGGGATTATCGGATCATATGTTGTTCTATTGTAAATTAAGTTAGTGGGGACTGGATGGAGAGGAAGGTGATACGGAAGGAAGTGTTTAAAATTAAGAGTGTGAGAAGTTAAGTGAACAATAATAAGGATAAGTATGTAAGAAGGCTCGCAAGTAAATCAGTTGAATGTTGAACAAGTTGAAACATGAATAAATTCTGGAAGCAAAATAAGGACCAGCAATTTTTAAGCAGTGCAAAAAAGAAGTATTTGGGTGTGCTAAAGTGTAGGAAGTAAGAATGATAACAGTGAGTGCTGGAATGAAGAGGTGATGCAAAGCAGTTAAAAGTAAAAAAAAAAAACGTGGTTAAATGTAGTAAAGCAAATGATGAAGTTTCAAAAGAAGATGCTTGGAATTATTATAAGGAGAAAAAAGGAATGCTTAAAGATGCATACGTAGGGAAAAAGAAGAGGTAAATGAACAGTTTGGAAGGAGGGATGGAATGGGGACATACAGGGGAATAGGAAGCTCTTATTGGAAGGAAGCGCGAAAGGTTAAGAATTTTAGAATAAGGGGAGCCTGCTTAAATAATGAATAGGGATGTTGTTTCTGTAACTGATGAAATGGGATGTGAGGGGAGTGTTGGAAAGAAAACACTTTGAAAATCTGTATAATATTGGCAGTAATGATGAGGTGATAATGACTGTGTGGGGGTTTGATGGTGCAAGAAGGAATTAGGTATTTTGGGATGAAGTATTAGCAAAGAGGAGGAAATGGGTAGAGTGAGAAGTTGGAAGAATTGGTAAATCTGCAGGTATAGATTGAAATTCTGGTGAAATTGTCAAGAACGGAGGCGAAGATAGTGATTGATTGGACTTGAAGTTGTGTATAAAGCGTTTATGGAGGGTATAGTTTTCGAGAGATTGGAGGAGAGCAGTAATAGTACCATTTATATAAGGGTAAGCCTACATAAGATAAACAGTCAGCAAACTCGCCATCAGGAAATATACTCGAACCCAACCAAAACAGGCACTATTCTACGACTCCTCACTCTGAACTAATAGGAAGCTCAACCTATCGCTAACTCCTGTTCTATACGGACCTACAAACATAGAGCAGCCCGACGCGACATGAAACGCTCAGCTCACAACATACGCGGCAACAACAACAACACACAAAGGTGCGATATCAGGCGAACCAACTCCACTCACGCTACACACCATGTGAGACAATCACAATACACTCTCACTTTCGCACACACTGATCACAGAGAACAAACTTAACGACAGACACAAACATAAACTGTGACATCATCTCCAATATTTTCATGGAATCACTGACCAAAAGCGAGATAAACACTCGCATAGGTACACTACGCACACACACCGAAAGGATCCAAACCCACTAGGCACCACACACCCCCACCACTCTACTAAAAGCAAAACCATAAGCTGTCACTAACCAACCAACGGATAAGATAGGGCGCTCTCTGCACCACATACCAATCAAAAAGTATCGACTATTGACGCATGTAGACGCGCGCTGCAATAGCTAAACGCAAATACAACAACAACATGGGCAAAACAACCACACAACCCCACCACACCACACAACACACCACACCAACACCAAACACATGTCAAAAAGCTGCAATTGGTTAAAACCACATCGGACCAACAAGTGACCGACAAGCCGCGTTCGTGTTACTCTCTATATAAGAAGCTATCAAATTATAGATATCCATGAACATCCGGGTATCCGCGCTGAACAAATAAACGCCGCTCGAGAGACCGATAAGAACCATAACCAATCATCACACATCCAATACGAGAGCGAAGAAGCGCGCGATGGCAGAGTAAGCACACAATCTAACCAACTACATCCATACAGCGGCAATGCATGTGGTTTTGCGTGGCGAACCTCTGAAGAGAATCATCGACGCAACAAGGCAACAATATGAATCATGAGAAGACATCTTCGGCAGCGTGCTGTAAAAGGAGGGGTTTGAAAAAGTAAACGTAGTAAGATTTAGGTTATGGTTGTGAGTGAGACCAGTCCTCGGTGTGAAGTTATGTTTAGATGGTGAGCAGCTGCGGAACAAAAAACTGTCTGAGTTTAAAATATTTAGGGTATGTTTTGGATGAGAAGAGAACGGATGATGCAGTTAGTAGAAAGTTGTGAATGGCAATGTTAGGAAGGTGGGCTGGTGCAATTAAAATCGTTGTGAATGTAAAAGGGACTAAGTCTTTATGCGCTAGGTCTTACATGATGGTATGTTGTACCTGTGTTATTGTGTATTAGTAGTGAGACTATGGTCTGGAATAAGAAGTATAGATCATAAAGTTCAATGTGTTCAGATGGACAATTAATAAAATGAGGAATGAACATATTAGAGGGTTGTGTGGTGTGAAGAAAGGGGTAAACGAGAGAATAATGAAAGTATGTTGAGATGCGTTTGGTCATGTGGAAAGGATAAGATAGTCGGTTTTTAAGCAGATGTATAGTGGCGAGTATGTTGAAAACCGACCGGCAGGGAGATTGAAGGAAAAAAGTGGATTGAGTCAGTAAACGAATGTCTGAAGAAGAGAAATGTGAGTTTGGCAAAGGCGAGAATAAAGGTGCATAATAAAGAGAATGGCTGGGGTTTGGAGAAGGGTATGGTTGTGGCCCACCTGGGCCTCTATAGTCTCACTACTACTGACGATTTACCATCGTGAGGGTCCGTCGCAGTCCCGTAAAACCTCTGGGGTGGATTTCTGACTGCGAAGCTAGTCCTTACTAATTAATGGTACAGCGGGGGGGTAAGGCTGGGCTTCTTTTCGACTTTTGTCATATTCTTCTAGTGCTTTTCTTTTCTGATGCTTGCTACGCACCTTCATGCACTCCACCAGCTTGGGGAGAAAAAGGTAGATGAGAATATATATATTATATATATATATACTATAATATAATAATATATATATATATAATAATAATTATATATATATATAATATAATAATATACACTATATATATAATAATAATAAAATAATGAAATTATTTATTAGAAAAGAATAATAATACTATAAGAATTTTTTGGAATGAGCAACTTAAATGCCCTAGTTCACGAATAAAATTTTATTAAGTACAAACTCTACTTTATATATCGTATACCTCTTTTTAATGTATTTATTTACTGTATTTTAATGCTAAATACCCTTAAAAGACTTGATATATATATAAAAAACTCAAGTAATTTAAAAAAAAAAAAAAAATTTTGGCCTTTGCTGTTTTTTAAAAAAAAAAACGTGTTTTTTTTTAAAAAAACCGGTTTTTTTAATCCCACCCCTTTAATGTCCCTATACCACTCTATTGTTTTAATTACATTATCTATATATAATATATATATATATATATATAATATATATATATATATATATATAAAACTCTTTATATATATATATATATGAAATAAAAAATTAATTTCTTATTGTAAACATATGAAAGATGACGATCATTTCAAAGAATCTAGCTATACAAATTAAAAAATCTTCTGTATTTTATACATTGCGATGTGCACTTTACATAATTGCCGATGCGGATATTAAAATTTTAATGTGGGCAATATGCGGATGTTCCACATATATCACTTAACTATACAATCTTACTCCCACCATAATTAATCTTTCCTACATAACTTTCAAAACCCCTCTTACACACCCTTTTTCCAAACTCCTCTATTCAATCTCGGCAGTAAGTAGTACAATTAATTTGAATTAATTCACTTCCACTGCACAAAAAGTAGCTGTAGTGAACCCTCCACTCTCTTCCCATTCTCAATCAAACTCCCTCTCCCTGCCTCACTCCACTATTAATATTAAACTATTCACTCTCCACTCCATTCATTCCTAAACACACTTCACAATTAACATACATACTTTTGATTTCATTCACATGCCTACCACCTACATCATATATCATAAATACATAAATAGAAAGAGCTAATATAGTATAAAGATGACACACACATACACACAGCAATTGCTAAAGCAGTGTCCTTTCGATGAATAGCATGAGAACAACTGAGTTATTGGAAAACAGGATTAGGTGATTAATCAACACTGACAATATTTGACAATTGGTACGCACGCGCACACACACAAAAATATTATATACATAAATATACTTAAGGTATTTGCCCTTCATAGCTTTTTAATTACTTGATCGATCTTAATAATACAAATTGTATATTAAACTGATTCCATTTGTTCACAAAACCTCAAAGTGCTTCAGATCAATATTATTATTAAAATAATAATATAATAATAATAATTAAAAATAAAATAATAATAATAATAATAATAATAATAATAATAATAATAATAATAATAATAATAATAATAATAATAATAATAATAATAATAATAATTTTTCTTTTTTTTGTTGAGTGGATGTACATGGATCTCCACAGCACACAAGAATGCGGCTATACCGTGTTAGGAAACTAACGACAGGGGAAACCCCTAACGGAACGAAAGAGGAACAAGGCTGAGATGGTTAGATCTTTATACAAGAGTTTAATTCCAATAGGGAAGGCAAAAATGCAATCACTACGAAAATGAGGACGATTCGAGAAAGATGTGCTGAAGGCTGATGCTGAAGAGTATAGTTAGCAAGTCAGTACCGAACTTGCTGTTTCTAAGGGTCGAGATGGCCAAACGCAACCACAAAAGAGCCATGAACGATAAGTGAGAGGACAACTGGAGCGAGCAAAATGGGCAGTCGGAGAACCCCCGCGGCATAAGCGAAATCCATGCGTGAGATTTTGTATGCCAGATGCAAAACGAGCCAGACCCACCGCCAGGAGGCACTCCTCCTACTAGATGAATACCCACGGCCAAGGACGGGTTGACATTCCCGAAGTTTGGACCCACCGAGCCTCCTCGACACCCACAACATGACTCGCCAGCCAGAGAGGAGCCCCCCCGACCCGACCAAAGAGATGGGAGGAAATTCTGTAAGCAGGAAATGGCTCAGGCGCACAGGCAGGAGGAAGGTATTGGCACACGACACCCAATGTGCAGGCCCGCCTGTTGCTTCCCCATCGCGCCCGTCATCGTTACCAGGAACACCCACATGGGAGCAACCCAACAGAACTAACAGTAGTGGTTCTGCCGAACGGTTAACAAGCAGAGGGACCTGCTGATGCACATTACCAGATGGTTACGGGTTTGACCGTCAAGCAACGACTGGAGAGCGCTCTGAGAAAATCAGAAAAGATGGTATAATTACCCCTACGGGCGAAGGAACTGATCCTGTTCACCGCCAGGACATTGCTATCAGTTCAGCCGAAGAAAAAAAACAGACAAATAGGGTGGAAGGGTTGGGAGGCAGTGATGTCCGGAAACACACCAGATACCCCCACCTCACCATCCTCTTCAACCGTCGGTGTAAAACCGCTATAGAGTCGCTATGGACCTTCGCGTGAGAGACAAAAAGGAATCCCTCAACAGCACCGGGTGTGCCTCCGGACTTACTCAAAAACTGGATTCCCACAGCAGAGAGCAGAGCGCGGAGAGACCCACATGTGAACGGCTAGATGGTAAATCATATTGCATGACCCTCGCTGAGGAAAGATCGAGAAAGCGAAGGAGGAGCAGGTAAAACAACCCCAGCAAATGGCCAATAAGAAGGGTTGTGACGAACACGCTCTTACCATAGGTGTCTAGGCCGCGAGGTAGAACCTGAAGACGGATGAACAGCGACCACATGAGCTGCTCCCTCCGCAGGGATAGGGGCATCACCCCAGCCTCCACCTCCTGGCTTTCCTTCGGAGAGGAACGGAATGCACCCGTGGCAATTCTCAGACCTTCAGTCTGAATGGTGTCAAGAAGACGGAGGTACTGGAAGGTCTGCCCAAATATGGCACAACCATAGTCCAGTTTAACCCGCCACCAGAATGATGTAAAGGTGGAGCATGGTTTTTCTGTCCGCACCCAAAAGTCTTGGAGGTGAGGTGCCGTGGAGAGCATACCACAAGGAACGGCGGCACAGTAAGTAATCCTCTCGAGGAGGAATATGAGGAAGGCATCTACGTTGAAGGCGCTCATCGAGCAACAGGACCCAAGGCAACGACATCCCTCGCGCCTCCACACAGACATAGGGAGAGCCATAGAGACTTGACCAATTTGGAGGCGATCGTAGGCAACCATATTTAAGACGTGGAGATGTAAGCCCCACGCGCAGAGGCAATAAGGGGAAACACCTATCGATGGCAACCTGAAGTTGACGTTCAAAAAGGAAGTTTAGCTCCAGAGACGGTACAAGGCAAGATCGTCAACATAGATGGAGCAACGCACCGAGGTCGGGATGGAATCCGACACCACCATTGGAAACGATAGCGAAAGCAACACACTCAGTACACTCCCCTGCGGCACCCCTTCGTCCATGACAAAACGCCCTCGACAGTGAAGTACCACAACGGACCTGAAACGAACGATCAGACATCAATAACTGAAGAAGAGGGGAAGTTTGCCCCCTAAGTCCCAAGGAGTGGAGGCTCCACAAAACCCCCAACCTCCACAGTTGCTATCATTACGCCTTTTCGAGGTCAAAGAAGACGACCAAGGTCATTTTGTTTGAAGCAAATGACTCACGAATGTCGTGATCCAAAAGAAGGAGAGGATCCTGGGTCGAGCGATGGCGGCGAAAACCAAAATGGTAGTCGGGAAATGCATGGAAGTTTGCTCCCAACGAAAGGGAACTAGACGGGAAGCCACGCATCTCTCCATGAGCTTACAGGTATTGCAGGTCAAGGAAATAGCGATGGTTATCGGAAAAAGTCGGATCCTTCCCAGGGTTGGGAATGGGGACAATATATATGCAGTAGACCAGCCAGACGGGAGGGAAGGCCCCCTCCACCTATAATTTCTATTGTATAAGCCGTAGAAGGAAGCTGGCAGGATGGATGAAGCATGCCGAAGCATCTGGAAGGAGATTGCCGTCAAGGCCAGGCGCTCCATCCCCGCAAAGCTTTTGAGGGCGTCTTGGAACTCTGCCCTGGTTTGAAAAGCCTGTTGTTATGTAAGTCTGTTTCAGGTTGGAACAGAAAAAATCAGAAACTCCACCCTCAAGCGACCAGAACAGAAAAATGTCAGGATACCGGGAGCCGCTGAAGCAGGACGCGAAGTGATAACCCAATTCGTCCGCCACCAACCCCGGAGCAGAGATTTGATATCAGAGGTTTTGCGGGGCCGTTTAGAAAGAGAATAATAGGCGATCCCTTATGGTGTTTTCGTGAAATTTTTCGCACCTTTTTATGGACGATGATACAAACACAGAAAGAATTAACGGTGGAAGCATATGTGCGAAAAACTTTCCCGCGATACGGCGATTAACACGCCGGGAGCGGGCCGCCGAAGCCCTAAACAGAATCAAGTTGGAAGGCGTGGAGTCTGTTTATACAGCTTATTCAATTCCCTTTTCAGCCTCGAAAACACCGCCTAGTTCCACCAGGGTTGTTGATTTTCCGGGTCCCAGATGAACGGTATATGCTCCGTTGCCGGCCGTAGCGAAAGCATCGCCGCGACGGGGAACACGTTAGTTGCAGGAAAGATGGAAAAGTAAGTGGCCCGATGAAGGAAGACCAGTCCGCACTGTCATAGCGCCAGCCAGAATAAGGTGGTAGCTGCGGTGGGCGAAGGACTGGGATCACGATAGGGTAGTGGTCACTACCACAGATGAAAGACGACCTTTCCTACCCAAAACAATCTAAAGACGAGATGGAGCACAACGAGACGTCAACACAGGAAGAAGTGCCGGTATCAAAACGTTCAAAGGTTGGAGGGCCCGTGTTGAGACATCCCAATGAGAAATCCTGCAAAATACTCAATAACCAATCAGCATTGGGGGACGTAACAGTCACCCCACAAAAGATGGCCGAGGTTAAAGTCACCGAGGACTAACGTTGGCGGAGTGAGACTCGCGAAAAAATCGACGAAGTCCTTCTTGGTATAGTTACAGCTGGGCGCCAGGTACACTGAGCAAAGCGTAAGCGGCGCGTCAATATGGATACGAGCTGCAACGGCATGGAGTGGAGCAGGATCGCTGCCCCACCTCTGTCGCTGGCACCACGATTCTGGGAAATAAAGGGTTCCTTGTACCTTGAAGGTTGCAAAAGGTCACGGTCACGAAGTTGCAATTCCTGTAAACAAACAGCCAAGGGCTGATGATCAACAAGTAATCTCTTTAGTTCTTCGTAATTAGCAAAGTATCCGCGGCAGTTCCATTGGATGAAACGTACCATAAACAGGAAACAATCAATGGTCAGGACGATCCGTGACAATAGTTACGATGTTGTGGGATGTGGCAGTCATCTCAGAGAATAAAGTCGGATGGTCCCGTGAGCCGTCGGACGACCCACCGACAGGAACCTCAAACCCCGGAGGGAGAGGAAGATCCCGCAGCAGGGATATGTGTTGACCCCCCTGTTTACGAGAGGGGTTCCTGGGCACATCAGGAGAGGGCTCGCCAAAGAGGCGCGCCAAGTCACACTCCACATTTCGAACATTCCTCCCCTCAGACGCACCCCTGCCAGACCTCTTAGCAGGCTGGGAAGGGGGACGTGTCCCGCCAGGAGGGGCCCTAACAGAGGCAGGGGAAGATGGAAGAGGAGGACAAGTAGGAATGGTGTCGGCGGGAGTGAGAAGAAACACATCGGAAGACGAGTGTATGGCGTCCGCAGGCAAAATCTCGGAAGCGGTCCGCGCTCGAGTAGAGCCAAAAGGCTCAGTCGACGGGTCCGAAGTCAAAGGGGGTGGAGGGGAAGAGGCAGGAAGGGAAGGTTCCACCAACCTCCCGCGTCCTCCAGCAGCCAACCCACCCTCAACACACATCGAAGCGGCGCCACGTCTACCCGAAGGAAGACTGCAAGCGGGCGAGGTGTCAATCGATACCTCCCCAGACCTCCGCTTGGGCGGGATAAGTCAGCACGTGACACACCCACGGAAGAAGAGTAGTCCGAAGAGTCCATCGTGGCATCCGAAAAAGTTTCAGAGTCGCTCGAATACTGCAGAAGCGAAGCGGGTTTAGGCGGCGTAAGTAGCAAATCATCAGAACGGGCAGAGGTCGGACCACTGGCCCGAGAACGGCCACGCGGGTTGTCAGCGCGGCGAGCCCGTTTAGGCAGTACAGAGACAGGTCCCCCAGTGCAAACGGGATCCTTCAGCTTCAAGAAGTCCGCGGCCCGATAATCAAGCGAGGACGGATGTCTGTCCTGAGAAGATCCACCCTTGGACGGGCTCTCGCAACCGATAAGAGGGACCTGGTGTTTCTCCGGCGAAACAGAAGCAGGGTGTTTCCAAGAGACGGTACAGGTAGGCTTCGACGAGGCACATGGACGTTCGCCATCGACCTCAGAAGGGGAACATGTCGCAAAATCAGATAGCCCCTTGGGAGCTGCATGCATCTCTACCAGGAGAGGAGCATGAGAGAGGGTCGTGTGAGTCGGCGAAGAACGACGAGTGGTCCGGCGGACCATTTTGGGAGAGTTGGGAGGACAATTGTCCAGAGCCACAGGAACCACCGAAGCAGGTGATCCGGTAACCGACACGGAAGGCCGAACGTGAAAGCGGAACAAGTTCCTGACACAACTAACGGGGACGATGGGCAACGGCAGAGGCAATCGCAGATGGAGTGGACGTTGCAGCAGCATAAGAAAGAGGAAGATGAGCCAGCTTCTCCTTCGCCCGGCGGGTAGCCTCTCGACGGTCATACTTTGAAACGGCGCACTTCCAGATTTCCTTCTCCAAGGCAAAAAAAGGGCAGTGGACAGAAGATGCCGGGTGTGGCCCCTTGCAGTTAGGACAACATGGGGGATCTTTGTCACAGTTCGAGTGGAGAGAACTGGCACATGTCGGACATATGGGCTGGGGAGACCGACAATATTTCTGGGGGTGACCAAATTTATGGCACTTGAAACATCTCGGGAAGGGCACATAAGTCCGAACCGTGTGCATGGTAAAACCAAGTTTTTACCTTGGATGGAGGGAAAGGCACAGAGAAGGTAAGTAAAAGACGAGGGTTCGTCGTTGAGGGGTTCTCCTTACGCGGAGGGAACCGAAAAACGTCGGTTGATAGGCCGTGGTGATTCTGTAATGATAAGGATGTCAGTAGGAGCAATCGAACAAAACTCTGGTGCATGATATGGTATATGGTATGGAAAACCGTCCTCATTGGCGTAGCCTGTGGTTCAGTAGTTTGAAAAGAGCAGCTTCCAAAGCATCGCTAAGGATGAGCTGGCTCACAGAAGTCAGGGACGAGATGACATTGAATGTAAATAAAAATAAAGCGGGTAGGAATCAAGACCCGGGACCCCTGGAAAGGGGTCGGAGAAAGCGATCAACGGAGGTGGGGGATTCTGGCGTCTAGGAATGGGACCCTGCTGACGCAGGGGTCCCTGAGACGGCTGCCGTAAGGTTTGAGAGATAAGGGCATTATGAGAGGCCACAACAGCCTCACCTGGTTTAGACGGGGAAGACCTCGAAACGGGACCGGAATGGAAGACCTTAGGGGTTGGTGGTGCAGTACCAACCATTTCGTCAACAAGAGCATCAAAGCCCCTACTGGTCGCTGGCCTGGAAACAGCCAGGGAGGGGTCGGGTTGGGGGCCCGATAGATGGTGATACCGCCTTTCTTAAAACGGATAATACGCGAAGCCCAAGATTATGCGCCCAAGTGCAGGACAGCCTCCTCACTGGTAGGCAAGGTTCGGGACCTACAATTAGGCGGCTACGGAAGAGAGAAGGTCAACCGGCTTGTTTTTAACCTGTACCCTTTCCACCCACGTAGAAGGAGGGCCAAGACAGACCCATGACCACACACAGACGGACAACCACCCGTAGCCACCAGGAATCAGGGGAAAGGGGAGACCCTCTCAGAAGAGAGATCAAGAATACGAGGTACAGTACGTTCAGAAACCGAGGAAGAAGGGATAATATAAAAGAGGGGACGGGGGCCAAAAATAAACAGGAAAAAGAACAATAAAAATAATAATAATAATAATAATATAATAACAAAAAGTAAAATAATAAATAATAATAATAATAATAATAAAAAATAATAATAATAATAATAATAATAATAATAATAATAATAATAATAATAATAATAATAATAATTAATAATAATTAATAATAATAGGGAATAAAAAATAACAAAATTAATAAGGGAGGGAGAAACAAAAAACAAAATATAGCAGAAGAGAAAAGAGTGGCATTCGAGGACACAAAAGTGTCTGTAGCCCCCTCCCAACGGCAACGATGGGCCACCTTCGTGAAGGTGATAATTAATAATATAAATAATTTTCCAGGGTCTCATAATTATTTTCTAAACTTGAGTAGTTAAAAAAAAATAACAAAAGAATCAACATACATCTACATATTTAGAACTTGACTTCGTCTGCCAATCCGTCGAATGTCAATTTTATTGGTATTGTGAATTTCCATGTTACAAGCCCTTCATCAAACTCTTAAATTCAAACATTTGGTCCCTCATTTCTGACTTTATTGATGCTTATTGGTTCTAAGTCTTTCCATTTTTAATGATACCTTTTTTGCTAAAGCCAAAGGTGGTTTCATTGTGGGAAAGATCTGAAATAAAAAAAAGATATAAGAAGCCTAAAGGATGTAATACAACCAAATATTAAGCCAAATTGTGCTAAAGATCCATGAAAAGAGGCAATCTCATTTGAAGATCAATCAACACTGTCAAAAATAAATAAAAAATAAAAAAAAAAAACACTTTCCAGTCAATAGGAAGTAGATTGAGATGATTTTGGAGTATGAGTCTGGATTGGACTAATACTTAAAAACAATCATTTTATTGAAAGATGAATGCAAATGAATGAATGGATGATTATCAACAAATTTTCTTAATTAAAATTAAGAAAATAGAGAATATCTCAGCAATATTTAAAACATTTAAATTAAAATAGATTTTAATAGTTTGATTAAAACCCATTGTTGTGTTTTAGAATCATATGATGTCCATGTTGAAAACTAGTTAGTTAAATGCAATTTATTTAAGTTTAACCATTTCATCAACAAAGAAATTGTTTGTTTGTTTACAGCAATTATTATTATTATTATTATTATTATTATTATTATTATTATTATTATTATTATTATTATTATTAATTGAGTAAATTGCCACAGATTCAGACGAGAAAGTGGCGAACAATTTAGTGTGAAAGTGTTATTTTGGGTGAAAATTATGGAATTGGGGAAGTATTGTTTGATATTTTTGTTAATGATCTAGGGCAGCGTTTCTCAACCTTTTAAGCCTCGCGACCCCCCAAAAGCCAAAACGCATAAAGTTAGTAACCTCGCGACCCCTAATTACCCCATATATATATATATATATATATATATATATTATTTATAAGTTATACTTAATATAAAATATATATTATATATATATAATAATATTATATATAATATATTATATTAAATATATATAATCCTTAATAAATATGATTTTGGAACATTGCGATTAGGTTTATTATTTTTTATTTTTTATTTAGTATTAAACTTTCTTTTATAAATAATATAACAACTGTGTAACATTTTATTATAATTCATTAATAAAAGCCGTTTTTTTTTACAAAAATATTTTATTTTTTTGTGACCCCACCGGGACCAACCGCCCCGGTATATCGTCGGCGCCCTGTTTGAGAAACAATGGATGTATAAAAGTATTTTGTAAAATCTAATTAACTGGGAAAGTTATATATTATATATATATATTTTTCTTTTTGGGAGGGATTGCATATAGAGTTGGCATGGCCCTAAGAATCATTTTATACATTATTTCATTTAAGTTAAATGAAGTTTATTAAAATAAAAAGCTAATTTATAAGGTTATCTATGACAATTAAAACAAAATTTTAATTCCCAGAAAGTGAATGTGTCTGTGTGGATAATAGTCCATTGGAACTAAATGTTGTGTTATTTATGGCCATATTTAAGACTCTGATTGTGTTTTGTAAAAATAGAACTCGCTAATTTCCTTTTGATTGACTTTCCACCAAACCAATGGTAATACTAATTACCATACGTTATAAACTCTATTTCACAAATTTAGTGGTAATTAGGTGTAAAACTATCTCTTGGATATTTTGATAATAATTCAATTATATTTTATTATATTATTATTATTATTATATTATTATTATTATATTATTATTATTATTATTATATTATTATTTTATTATTATTATTATATAAATAGAATAAACTAATATAAACTTTCTTATATATTGAATGTTTCTCATCCATTGAGACCTCGGAATCTTGTGGGAGGGTGACTGTTTTGACTCAGCCGCCATGAAAAATCCTTTGCATAAAAATAGTTAGAAAAAGAGGGTGTGGAAAAGGCAAGACCACTTGAAATAATATATAGATTTAATTTAATTTTTTTTTTTTTTTTTTTTTTTTAACAGGTACCACTGCTTACCAGCAAAGCCCTTTTCAGGAAGGATGGCAGAAACAATAAAACAAAATTGAAAGGTTCTCCCGAACCTAACTTAAATCTCTTCAGTATGAGTTGCAGATGTAAGATTAAATGCAGTAGCGAAAAACCTATAATAGTATGGAAAATTCCACAATTAGAGAGGTAGCTGCAAAGGAAGTACCAAACTGAGAGGGTATGGAATTTTCAAGGAGTTCAAGGCTCACACCACTATTTATGCGCAAAGCATAAGCCCACCCTTTGTGTATGTGGGGCGCAGTGTGGTGTTTAAGCAAGTGCGACATCTCCCTTGCAAGCACCTGGCTATGTCATATATTTATTAGGTAAAGAGATATGCCGCCAATATTCAAGCTGCCAGGCTCTTAAGTCAAGGGAGCTAGAAAAGGAGGGGGAGAGTTTATTAGTTTCCTATAATCCTGTACGATTAACCCTATCCAAAAAAGAAAGGGTGGAACCGGGGAGCGGCCCCCCCCCCCCCCCCCCCCCTCAAGCGTGAGAATAGTAACTCCATATAAGGGCGAATAAGGCCCTTAAATAACTGAAGTAACTGTTCTGAAGAAATAAAATCCTGCAAGCTGAACCAGCCAGAACACCCCAGCGATTCTTTGAGGCACACCTTCAGAATATAAACAAATTCCAACGCTCAAAACAAACTCCTCCCCACTCGTGTCAAAGATACTTAACAGAGCCTGAAAACTGTTGAACACCTACTAGGGTTGGAAAAAACCATGGCGTTTAAAAAAAAAAAAAAAAAAAAAAAAAACCCATTGTTTTTTTTTAAATAAACCAAATAAACCAAATGTTTTTTTTTTTGTTTTTTTGTTTTTTTTTTTTGAGTTTTTATTTTTTTTATTATTTATTTTAATGTATGGTTTTGATGCGTTTTAATAGATTTTAAAGGCAAAATCACTACTGGAAACTGTTATACACATGTGCTAACTAGTGATGGGACGATTAATCGTCATCGTCATTGGCAAAAATCGGCATATTTTTTTTACATTCGTCATCGGCAAATTTCGCCGATTAATTGAACAAATATTTAAGAATTTGAATAATATTATTTTATAATAACAATAATAATGAATAATAATAATAATAATAATAATAATAATAATAATAATAATTTTTATATATATATATATATATATATATATATATATATATATATATATATATATATATATTATATAGATATATATATAAATATATATACCCATTTTGCTTATTGTATGTATGACATTCCAATGCCAAATGGTTCGCCTTTCTGTTATGCGGTCATATCCACACTCATCCTCCAGACAACATATCATATACACATACTCAATTCCACCCCTCTTCTAGACAACATCTTACAGACATCCCTAATCCCCTTATATCCATACGTTGAGGGAGAAAAAATCTGTGCACATCGTTATGTTGTCCTGCGTGGTCGTAGAAGGCGACTAAGGACGGTTGGTAGTTAGGTTGAGCTGGCCACTTACCACTTTTATCTTTTTGCAGCGAATGCTTAATGCATGCTCGGAGAAGGTCGTGATCGCAGTAAGCGCCCTTCTATCCCTCGGCGAAAATTGGCGAAAATGAATGAATCGTATCTGTATATGAAATGTCAGAGGGATAAATGTTGAGGAGAGGAGAGAGGTGATGGATCTATTTAGAAAGGGTAAATTTGATTTGCTTTGCTGTGACTGAAAACAAAGATTGAAAGGAACGGTTGATTGAAAAATGAGTGATTGTGGTTGTGAAATGTGTGTGTTGCTTGGAAATGAATGAGAGGGGATATAATAAGGATTTGCAATTCTGATGAGTGGAGTTGTGGTTAGAAGCTTATAGTAGATTTTGTGTGGCGCAGTACTAGAAGTCAGTAAGATTTAAATTTAAGTTTGAAAAAAGATCAAAATTTGGTGGTTGCGACATATGGATCCATCTGAGCCGGTAATGTTGGAAAAGAGTACGATTTTTTCTGGGGATAATCTGAAAGATGTTTTGGATCGGGGGGAATAGGGGTTTTAGTTCATTTGCCACATAATATGCCCATTCAAGGATTTTTTTACAGTTGATCACCACCACTCACGGCAGAGCCCTATTCAGGATGGGGGGTCGATTAACTCTCAAAAGTCACCCGTCTTAGCGCAAATTACGCGCATATTGAGCAACAGCGCATGCTTTAAAGTGAGGATTGAATTCAGTAGAAATACAGAAGATAGGAAGAGAATTCCAACAAAAACAGAGGGTTGGGAAAAAAGGAAAGCACCACAGCAAACTAGCCTGGATTTACCAATGTCAACACACAATATGCGTGCAAGACTACAGCACCTATTGTGCTACGAAGGCGTCGTAAAGGTGGTGGTACGCGAGTGATTAAGTTCCTCCAGCACTTGCCGCTGCGGTACCTATAGGATAGAGATAAAGCACAACATCGCCGTGCAAAGATAGAGGGTCAATAGTGAACTGGAAAGTGCAGAACAGTTATAAGCCTTTTTGCCGTTGACTCGACCCATGTCCAAAAAGCGGGTGAAACCAGACCCCCTCCCCCAGATATGAGAGCAGTACTCCATTAAAGGGCGGATATACATGGGCAAATGAGACCTTTGT
>JABUQX010083460.1:0-5000 GCA_015478945.1 Trachelipus rathkii | reverse complement strand
TATTACCTAATTAAAAGGGTTAATTTTATAAAACTATCAATTTAGTTTAATTAATTATTTAAATTATATATACACTGTTTAATATCTGAGTATCTAATTTTATTTATTTCTTTATTGAAAATAATTTGAAACTACATTGATGAATTTGCTTATTATATAGATGAAATATACTTAATCATTATCAGGTGATAAATTAGTAATAATTATTACTTAGAAAAAATAATATTGCCTAAAATCAAAAATCAAAATCAATAGTAAGGAAAAAACATTGCTGAGATGGGCTTCGACACAATTGCCTTTTTATTATTAATTTGATAAAATTGAAATAATATCCTAATTAATATCTAATTAATAATAAGTTTATAAGTATAATTTTTATTTAGTTTAATTAACTTGAAATTATATTATATAATAATACATCATATATATATATATATATATATATATATATATATATATATATATATATATATATATATATATATATATATATATATATATATATATATTATATATATATATATAATAATATTGACCAACATTGACCGGGTGTACAACATTGAACAAAATCGACCCCCTAACCTGTTTCATGTTATAACTCACAAAGTATTTGGTGTAGAATGATGATTTTTTTTATTTTGAATGTTAAAGGATAGCGGTTTCATGTATTATCTAAGTAAAAGCACTTGCCTTTAACTTTAGGTTTTATCTGGAAAAATGTAAAAAAAAAAATTGGCCAAAAAATGCTTCGCCCAAAAAAGTCCCCCCCCATTGGGGCAGAAGGAATTTTTCAAAAAGTTTAAAAATTGGTCCATTTTTGTCGCTATGTATCAGGATCAAAAAACCACTAATAGCGAAAAAAAATTTTTTTTGGTTTCAAAGTTACTAAGTGTTAAAGTAGGGGTTGGTAAGTTTTGAACAACATGTTGGGTAAAATTGAACGCTCTATAAGTGTTTCAAAAGTAATGGAATTTGATAAAAAGTAAAGAAATTATTATTTATTTATTGTTTTTATTATTTAATATTTATTTATTAACCCAACCTTTTGATGTAAGTTTCTTCAATCCTCTAAAATTCACCTGGGGAAATATGATTGAGGATTACTAGCAGAAAGACCCGACAACATCTACAGTTCATAAAAAGATACTTCCACAGATGCTGTACAACCTTCTCAATACCCACTAATTTGCCTGTTGATGTTGAAACAACAATATAATACCAAATCAAAAAGAAAAAAAAAAAAAAAAAAAAAAAAAAAAAAAAAAAAAAAAAAAAAAAAAAAAAAAAAAAAAAAAAAAAAAAAAAAAAAAAAAAAAACCCAACATATATCAGGTATTTAAAAATACTAAAACTTAAAACATATTAGTTTAAAAAAAATTTGAGAATTGAATAATTATATAAAAAGTTATAGAGAGGTAAACCAAAAAATTGAGCGTGTTTGATGATGTGGTACCTGTGCCCCTTAAATGTTAAAAAGTTCTCCCATTATACATAATTACAAATGTTTATGCTCAAATAAGCAATTTATAAATATAAATATAAATATGAAAACCTATAAATATAAATATAACATTCAAAATAAGGCCTGTTCAAAGTTACCCAACCCGGCTATGTTCAAAATTTTGAAGAAAAAAAAAAAAAAAAAAAAAAATAGAAAAAAAAAAAAAAAAAAAACCCATATCTCAGGTATGTATACTACTAAAGTTAAGATATATTTAGGCTAACATAGTTTGAAAATTCAAGTAGTATAAAAAAAGTTATAGTTAGGTGAACAAAAAAATTGTTCAATCTTGTCCAGTCTTACGGTATATCATATATATATATCATATATATAATATATATATTGTATAATCATCGAGAATCAAATTTTATTTATTCCTTTATTGAAAATGATTTGAACTACATTTATGAATTTGCTTATTATATAGATGAAATATACTTATCATTAATCAGGTGATAACTAGTAATAATAATTAATTTAGAAAAAAATTTGCCTAAAAAATCAAATAAATAAAAAAAAAATCATGATTTTTTCATAATAAAAAATTCAATTGATTTAATCAATTTTTAAATATATTTTCTACATATAATGTCCAGAAATTTACTGTCTTATTTAATTCCTTGTCAACACAACCCTTCAAAGTTTTTTTCTTCTTTTTTTTTTTAACACATTTGCCACACTACTCACAGGCAAAGCCTGATTTGAGGAGGGGTTACTTGGCTCATAATACTAATAGCACAAAGATTTTCTAAAATGATCTTTATTTTCTGGTATCATAATGAAAACTAATTTACACTTTTGCTCCCAATGTTACTTTCCCAGATTCAAAGATCTAATATGCTAAACTTCTCAATAACATATTCTCCACAAGACCAGCATTTATCTTACACAATTCCCTTCTCACCAACCACTTTTTTGGTTTTAATATTCACTACTCTAGAATGAATGTTTAAAGGTTGGTTAATGATCTCTAAATAATTCTGCAACATATTCCTTCCATCTCACCATAACCTCATTTATATTACCACTGTTCCATCCTTTATCTTTATTAACTTTCCATGTTAATACATTCTTTCATTATTTCAAAAAATCTTTTATACAATCTTTAGAACTCTCTTCTTGAAAATTCGAAATACCTAAGAAACAATTCATCATTTCTCTTCATCTTCCTTTCTCTCGTATCATTCTGTTTATGCTTTCATAATTTTAAATACCTCTCCTTATACTTCCTTCTTTTACCTATCATGTTGAAAATATATTTGGCCATTCAAGGCAACTGACCTTTTATTTAATTCTTTGGAATAACTAATTAACTTCTTTATTTAAAGCTTCTTTTAATAACAACTAACCACTACTTTTGATAAATTGTTTTATGGTACTCCATCAAAGAATGCCATTGAAAGAAACCATCAAAAGATCAGCTTTTTAAACCATCTGGTCAGGATGCAATGCTTTTGGGATGCATCATGCCAAAAGCTTGCTGAGGTATTTGACAGTCAAAATCAAAAATGCTGAGCCATGAGAAATGTCCAATGAAGAAGCTACCTCATCAATAGTAATGTGACGGTCTTCCTCTAAAAATTTCTGCACTTTCACCACCATTTCTTCATTTGTTGACAGTGACGGTTTTCCCTTCCTTGGATCATTTTGCAGGTCTTCTCTACCATCTCCAAAACGGATATTAAATTTATAAACTGCTGTTTTTTTTTTCTTTTTTAAACATCATTACCTTAAACCTTTTGCAAAGCCTTAATGATTTGCGAAGTTTTCCACTCAAGCTTAGAAAAGGAATTTTATGACAGCCCTCACCTCAAAACTCATGTTTTTCATGGGTAAAAAAATGACGCTTTTTCAAAGGCACCTGCAGTACATAAAGACCGATGAATGAATGAAATAACTAGTTAGATATCATCATTAAAGACTGGAGAAAAGATCAATCATATTTTATTGTGAAATATGCTTATGTAGTCTCCAGACATTTATCTGCCCAAATAACAATAGACCTTTTACTTGAGGCAAACCTAAATATATATTATTATTATATAAATATATATATATATATATATTATATGGTTTATATAAGTGAAGAAATAATATATATCTCTATATCATATGAGTTTAAAATATATATATATATATATATATATATATATATATATATATATATATATATATATATATATTATATTGACTTTATTTTTTTTTTTTTTTTTATTTTTATTTTATTTTGCAAATGTACTTATAAGTTTTTTGTTTTTCAGATACTAAACTTCTTAAAAATTATATTACAATTAAAGTACTTCTTCAATTATAAACCATTGTAAAATTTTTGCTTAACAAACATACCAATGGGTAACTATCCATTTTTATTAATTTGTATTATTATTATTATTATTTTTATTTTAAAATTATTTTATTATTATTATTATTATTATTATTATTATTATTATTATTATTATTATTATTATTATTATTATTATTATTATTATTATTATTATTATTATTATTATTTTTATTTTACAAAAATTTATCATTTTATATATTAATATGTAGTAACTGTGGTTATTTCCACAGGTTCTACTTTTGCTTCCTTTCTAGTGTTTTGTGAATAAAAATCAAATTCAGTCTGTACTGTGATTCACCATCCTTACATCGTGGAGCCAAGAAATCAACAGCAGGAAGTCTGCGAAATATTATAAGCTTACCTCATTATATATGTAAAATATCAATAACATATAACATATGTAGTTATATATTGTTATCAATAACATATAACATATGAAGTTTTTATGTGAAAAGCTATTTGTCTTGTTATTGTTAATAGCTACTTGTCTCGTTTTATCTATTTTAATAGAAAATAACTAATCTTATATAGTTTATTGTGGAAAATAAAGACTAGTTATAACTGGTGACTCCAGAGCTCGAATATCATATATTTTTTGTATTTCTGTTTACATTATCGTTTTTTTTTTATATCAGTTTTCTTTATATTTTGTTTAGGAACCCATTGAGTATCTTTGAGCTGTAAAAATAATTATATTTATTTACTAAATATATCTACTACTACCACTACTACTATTACTACTACTCCTCCTACTACTATTGTTACTACTCCTATTACTATTTCTACCCCTACCTCTAATATGTTATCTTATTCTATTCCTTCTTCTTCGACTATATTTCCTCTTCTTTCTCCATCTCAAAATTTTTCTCATCCTCCGCCCTTGTATGATCCACACCAACACTATCTGTTACAACAATCGCTAAATCAACAATTGTTGATGTCACAACATCAACAACAACAACTACATCAACAGGGTACTCCACCGCCTCCTCCTCTTTCTGCAACTTTGCCGGCGACTACCTGGCCTATATCGCGTGTTCCTCGCCTGACCCCACCGCAATTTAGGAGAGATGATGTTGATTTTACGATTCAGCAATTTGATATTTTCCTTGGGTCGCTTCCTACAGAATTCGAGAAAGCTAATGCTTTTCTGCT